>JAVKPL010007912.1:0-30972 GCA_032173675.1 Gastrolobium villosum | reverse complement strand
TTTCTTAACTGTGGTCTATGCCAATCCTAGGGAGGATATTCGTGAGGAGCTATGGCCAAATATTAAGAGGATTAGAAACATTGTGGGTGGTCCTTGGGTCATAATGGGAGACTTCAATGAAATTGCTTCAGTTAATGAAAAAGAAGGTGGAGTCCCTGTCAATACTGCTAGATGCCAGAAATTCTCCTATTTCCTTAATGATTGTAATCTTTTGGATCTCGGCTGTAAAGGTTCTAAGTTTACCTGGAAGGGACCTAAATGGCTTCATCTTGACAGGGTTTTCAAAAGATTAGACAGAGTTTGTGTAAATGCAGATTGGAGAGTTGCTTTTGATGATGCTTATGTGAGATCCTTGCCCAGGCTTAATTCTGATCATAATCCTTTGCTCCTAACCTTGTCTACAAAAGAAAATGGTAAGAAGGATAGGCCTTTCAGATTTCTGGTGGCTTGGCTTGAGCATTCTTCCTTTTCCCACTTTCTCAAATTTGTTTGGAAACCTCATCTTAAAATTAACCAGAGCTTGTATAAACTGGTTAACCCTTTAAAGTCTTGGAATAAAAGGGTATTTGGGTGTATTCAGATTAGGAAGGAGTTCCTACTTAATAAGTTGCATGAAATTCAACTGAATACCAATAACCACCTGGATCAGTTTAACTCAGACCTAGACAAGGCCCTCCCGGAAGAACTGAACCGAGTGTTGGATCAAGAAGAAACTCTTTGGTTTCAAAAAGCTAGATGCAATTGGATAAAAGATGGAGATCGGAACACTAGATTTTATCATACGACTACTATCATCAGGAGGGCTAGGAATAAGATCCTAGAATTAAAAAATGATGAAGGTCATCCTGTTAGAGAAGAAGGAAATCTGAAGAAGCTTATTTTAGGATTTTTCAATAACCTGTTCGCAGAAGAAAACTGTAATAGACCTTGGGCTGTCACTAGTGTTAACTGGCCTGGCCTTGTTGAATCTGATCTGAAGTTGATTAATGAGCCCATAACTGATCTTATGATTAAGGAGGCTTTTTTTTCCATGGGTGGTCTCAAAGCTCCTGGCCCTGATGGATTCCCAGCTCTTTTCTTCCAAAAAAATTGGGATCTCCTGAAGAAGCAAGTGGTAGAGTGTGCCTCTCATATCTGGAAGAATCCAGGTGATGTTAGGGATCTCAATAAAACCTTACTTGTCTTAATTCCAAAACTTGCTAAACCTGAAAGAATTTCTCAATTTCGGCCTATAGCTCTTTGCTTAGTGTTATATAAAGGTATCAGTAAAATTATTGTTGGGAAGCTGAAACCCATTCTAAACAAGCTAATCTCCCCTCACCAAGTCAGCTTCGTTCCCAATAGGCAAATTCAAGACAATATTGTTATTGCTCAGGAGATGGTTCATTCTATGAATAGAATGAAAGGTAAGCGGGGCTTTTTTACTATAAAGATTGATCTCGAAAAAGCCTATGATCGCATGTCCTGGAGTTTCATCCATAAAGTGCTTAAGGAGATCAGTCTTCCTGATCAATTTGTGAATCTCATCATGCATTGCATCTCTACTACTGAGCTGGAAATCCTTTGGAATGGTGCTAAGTCAGGCAGAATTTCTCCTAGCAGAGGCCTTAGACAAGGGGACCCCATATCTCCCTATATCTTTGTTCTGTGTATGGAGAAGCTGTCTCATTTAATTGCTGACTGCATTAATAGAGAGGAGTGGAAGCCCATGAAAGCTGGAAAAGGTGGTCCAATTATATCTCACCTGCTTTTTGCAGATGATTTGCTTCTTTTCGGTGAAGCTAGCATTAATCAGATCAAGACTATTCTGAACTGTCTTGCAATCTTCGGTGACATGTCGGGGCAAAAGGTTAGTTACCCCAAATCAAACATTTTCTTCTATAAGAATGTTTCTTCTGAGCTGGCTAATTCTATTGTGGAGATAAGTGGCTTTGCTCATACTAAGAATATTGGCAGATACCTGGGCTATAGAATGAAGCATGGAAGAATAAATAAACTACATTATGGAGAGATCATGGACAGAGTAAATGGGAGACTCCAGGGCTGGAAAAAGAGTTGCTTGTCTATGGCAGGGAGAGTGACATTAGCTAAATCAGTCATTTCAGCTATTCCTATGTTTCATATGCAGAATAGCCTTCTCCCAAAGGGCATCTGTGATGAGATAGAAAGAATTCAAAGGAGTTTTATTTGGGGAGACACTGATAATCATAGGAATCACCATGCGGTAAGGTGGGAACAGCTCCAGATGGACAAAAAGCAAGGTGGTTTGGGGATCATCAATCTTAGAAAGCAAAATGAAGCTTTCCTGCAAAAATGTGCCTGGAAGTTAATTCAATCCCCTGACCACCTGTGGGCTCAAGTGCTAGTGGCTAAATATGGCAGAAATAAAGAGTTGTTAAAGGAGGTATCTTCTAAACCGTATGATTCTCATTTATGGAAAATTTTATGCAAAGTCTGGCCAGATATGTTAAGTAACATCTCTTGGCAGATTGGTAATGGGAAGAAGGTTGATTTCTGGAAGGATGATTGGGCTGGTCTCAACACTAGCTTAATTTCGTTAGCAATTGTTCCTCTTTCAGCTGAGACTGTTGATCTCAAAATAAACCATAATTCTTTCTCTTCAGGAGAGGGATGGAATACGCACTTTCTCTTTAACCATTTTAATGAAAGTGTAGTAAACCAGATTATGGCTATTCCTCATCCTGATGGGGAAGCAGGAGAGGATTGTGTTAGCTGGAGAAATTTGCTTCCAGGTCAGTCTATAGTTAAATCGGCTTATAGAAATCTGACCTGTCCTAACTCCCTCTCTAGTGATAGCTGCTGGGACCGGATATGGAGTTGGAAAGGGAAAGAGAGAGTTAAGCTTCTTTTGTGGAAAATGCTCCATGGTAGGATGCTAACTAAAGACTATATCAGCAAATGGAGTGATTCCTCTAATAGCTGCCTCTCTTGTCCTGATCTAGCGGAGACCCTGCTCCATGCTTTTAGAGACTGTAATAAAGCTAAAAAGGTCTGGCTAATACCTTTGTTGCATCCTCTTCCTCCTGGTTTTTTCACCTCAAGCTGTTCCAAAGAGTGGATTATCCTCAATTTGAATATAAAGAATACCCATGCCAAGGACTGGAGGGACTTTTTCTTTACCGTTTGTAATTTCTTATGGTATTGGAGGAATAAAGAGCTTCATGAAGGCTTTGTAAAGAGACCTGAAGACCTTTCTCCTTGTATTGCTGAATCAATTAGAGAGTTAAGGTGCTGTAACAGAAAATGGTTAACAAAAGTTGATCCTATATACCCCCCATCAGATCCTCCCCTGCCTGGATTGCTCCAACTCAAGGTTATTTAAAATTAAATGTTGATGGTGCAGTTTCTAATGAGAGAGCTGCATGTGGGGGATTATTGAGAGACTGGGAGGGGAATTGGGTTTCTGGTTTCTCTGTCTTTATTGGTTCCTGCTCCCCTTTGCAAGCTGAACTCTGGGCTATTTTACATGGGTTGGAGTTTGCTTGGAAATCTGGTTGGAAGAAAATTATTCTTGAATCAGATTCTGCTCAAGCCATTGGCCTTCTTACCATGACTGGTAATAACACTCGAAAGCTACCTCTGGTAACTAAGATTCGAGCTGCTCTCAATAAGGATTGGTCTGTCTTGTTGAAGCATATTTCTAGGACCTGTAATCATTGTGCGGACTGGCTAGCGAAGAAAGCAATGGATGATCCTTTTGGTTTATCCACTATTACATCCCCTCACAGTGAGCTACTTAATCTTCTTACTGCTGATATGCTGGATCCGGGAGTCATCACTCCAGCTGCAAGATGCTGAGTTTGTTTCTTCTGAGTCGATGGTTTTTAGTTTTCTTTCTGTCTTGCTTTTTCCTGTTATTGTTTGTTTTCTTTTGTTTCGTTTTGTCTGTTTCGTGGGGCAATGCCCCATGTATTTACCAAAAAAAAAAAAAATATTTTTTACAAAACAAACCTTACCAAACGAGTTTTTTTGTTCTAAAAACTAAAAAACTGTTTTTAAAAACAACAATCAAACGGAGCCAAAATTTCAGAGGTTTATGTTCGCACTTGCGGACAAAGGCAACCAAATAGGTCCGCCATTGAGATAAGATATGAAAACATCTAACAACATTTCTTCATTCACAAGAAAATTGTATTTATAAGGCTGAAATAATTACAGTTAATGTTTATTGAATATGGATTTTGAAATGAAGAATCACATAAATATCTCTTTAGATTGATGTTTTGTTATATGTTTCCTATAACATTAGATTTCAATAGTCATCCACACGACATGCACATTTGCTTCTTCCATTGTTCAAATGTAAATATTGCAATACAAAAAAAATGAAAATATTGTAAAATGCTTACACTCCGGACTTTTGTATGTTGTGCATTTCTATAGTTTAACCTCCTAATCTACGGAGTGAGGATTAGCAGTTTGAAATTAGTATATAATTAACTCCATTTTTTCTTTTAATTTAAAAAATAAAATTATTAACAAGTTAAACCAAGTTCAAACGTTGATTGCCCAATTATGACTTGTTAATTACGAGTTATTATTCATTGGTTCTCTTTGGTTCAACATCATTTCTTTTCTTCACATCCTATGAATTTTCCCAACTTTATTTATCAGACCATACAATAAAGCGTCCGCTTTTCTCGTGCATTTTCCAGTCCTGTCCCTGTTGAGTACAGGAAAAAAAGAAAGCAGAATCAACTTGGGAGGTTTCGTGAACTTCGATTATACCGAAGTTTTACATCGCAACCGTCCATAACGATGACATAGCTTTTATGTTGGTAAATCAATAATATAAATCTCAAACATAAACCCTGCTCCGGGAGAAGCAAATCACTATGTGAAATTGCTAGTTGGAATGATCCCGATATGAACAATTCGAAAATACCATGAGATAAGTTGTTTCATATGTCTTGAAGGGGAAAAAGAGTAACGATGACACTAAAAAAGTAATATAACTAGGCATTTAACAAACTAAATTTCATGTACAACAGTATATTTGATATTCTGCTAGTTTTCTCGAAGAGAATTAAGAGTAAAACTGAGAATTACGATCATCAGCATTATAGTGTAAGTACATTAACTTGTAGTGCGTAATTTTTAACGAGCCACAGGCTCAGTCAAGTTTGCAAATCTTCAAATCATACACAGTGAAGGGGGAACCAGCATAGCATTACTGCTTGGAATCTGACTGCATTGTCTGGACTGGTGGAGCTGTAACTACAGCCAGCTTCATATCTGTAGTTTCACAATCCCCAGCTCTTTCACGTATCTCACGGTACTCTTGACAAATGGCACACAGATGACAGAAAAAATGGGTAACAAAATCCCCACAGGGTGCTTCCTTCATAGGACAAAAGAATATCATTATATATAGCATTGCATCGTCACAAATTTTTTTTTTATGAAATAATAAATTTTAGATTGGGCAATTCATATAAAATACAAAAAAAAATCTCTATTCTAGGCAAATTAACAAGAAAATATAGATTACTATGACACACAAGGAACAATTATGTAACTAGGAAAATACTTTAGGTGAAACCCTGTTAAGCAGTGTTTCACAGTACCAGAAGACCCGTGGAATAACATCCATCAATCTGCCTTGTCTACTTCTACCACAATACAGATATCCTTTCTTTCATTTTTATTTCATTTAAATTTTAGATACATTTTGAATTCACTGTCTCTAATTATGTGTCGGGGTTGCCGCTTGCGGTTTCTAGGAAGTGAAGAGAGCGCTAGCTGCTGGGGATTTCTTGCTCTTTCCATATTAGCATATCTAAACAGTTCTTTTATCCATTAGAAAATCTAAGTGCCTAAAGTTTTGCGCTTGAAATTCAAAGACTGATTGTCTTGCAGTACTATTTAATATTTTACTTAAATTTCATCAACCAGTCTCTCAAAAACCACACTACAGTTGCTAAATACAAAACTTATATTAGAGGTCTTGGGACTACGCAGAATCATCAAAAGTTTAAAGGAAAATAGAAGGAAAAATCATGTTATTAAAGTTAATGCAAAGCATAGTGGTAACATTATTACCGGCAAATTATACTTTGACCTTAAGGTCCTGCGGTAGCCACAAGCATAACATGAAACCAGGCATCCAGGTAATCCAAAAAACAAGCCATCAGTTAATAAGCAGCAGGCTGTATTAACCAGACTCCACAATATAAAATGGGTCACACATGATCCCACGAAAGTTCCAGAACCCAGAAATTCTGCATTCTTCCCAAAGACAAAGCAAGGACAAAGACAACCTATACAACCTGCACCAATGATGAAAGTTTGCAGCTGATATTTTCAGTTGATAAATTACATATCATAAAAGAACAAAACGGGAGCTTTTTGTGACATAGAGAGGGTAAACAAAACAAGAGCTTTTTGTAACACTAAAATTTAAATGTTTGAATTAACAAGATCTTTAATTAAAGAGTTGTTTTACTAATTAAGGTGCCGAATGTTGACACATTTTGTTTTCTCCATGCCCTTATTATTGTATGTACATTAAATAACAATTTCGTGAAAATAGGAAAAAAGTCATTAAAAGATTATTCAAGTCACCATCCATAAATAAGTTCAATAGAGTGTAAAATCAAAAAAAAAAATGCTTAAAATTACGAGCTTTTCCACATTGTTTCCCTTGCAGCTGTTCTTAATTTCTCAGTTTGTTGTATGATTTTGTGATATAATCCCTCAATCTCACTAGCACAATCAGAAGCAAATCAACAATAGCCTTAACCTTCTATCTTATGCAATCAACATCAACATCAACAACACCTTTATACCAAATTAATTGGGGTCGGTTCTATCTTATGCAATCAACCAAAAAAATTAAGATCATGATTCAGAATTAAGTTTAAATGATCTCTTTATTGTTGTATTAAAATATATCCCTTCAACCTCCTTGAGAATTCCTTATGACTGTGTTTTCTGCATTTTGTCAAAATTTCCAACAATTTGGGTTGAATATATTGATAGGTTGTAGTTCAACTGACATTCCTAAAGAAATAACGTAAAAAAATATCCCATATTGATAGAAAATGAAATCATAATGGTGCAGTGTAAAATACTGCTTTCTAAAGCAAGACTCCACATGCTTTTTACCAAAAAGAGTTTTATCATAAACATAGAGAGAAATTTCCATTATCTAGAACACTGAAAACGAAAATTGAACGAAAGGATTTTAACAAAAGTGAATATGATATAATGTTAGAAACCTAAAAATAGCATTTTGATCTGTGTTACAGTACAGCAATGATCCTTTCATTTTTGTTATTGAAAAAAGGGGAGGACGATGCAATAAAGTTTCTATTATGTGCAAGGACTGAGGAAGGGTTGGATCCACTAGGTTGGGTCTATGGGCATTTGCAAGAGACTAATTCCATGACTACAACCAGTGACCTTTGGGTTACATAGTGAGGATTCCATTTTGTTTTTGTTATTAAGATATAAAATAGAAGGAACTCATTAATATTTAAAAGGGAAATACTTAACATGATTAGGATTCAAAGAACAAGGACACAACCAAGTTTCCTTAAACATAGTCAAGAGGCACCTTTGTATTAAATGAAGGTCACACAGGGTAAGGAAGTAGCATACAGCTCTGCATATCATCGCAACAAGCACAGATTCCAGAAGACCACTGAGCCTGCATTTGGTTTGATCCATTGCCACTAGGATGTTGTTCAGTGCGCTGAGGCAGATAGACATTCACTGCCTCTGAATCTGACTGCCCCAAAGGGATATAAGCAGGTGGCACATAACCATGTTGATTCTTCATATTGCTTCTACAAGAAACAATTAATTAATTAAATTTCTTCCTCTAAAAGCAATTTATCGAAAACCAATAAATCGAGCTTATTTCCAATCAAGCCAGCTGAAATTCAACTCACGCATGGAAATTAAAATCTTAATTATATTTGTTCAAGGAAAAACAGAACTCAACCAATTATTTGTCATCGTATATTTATAGCATCGCAACAAATGAACGAACATTCCAGACAACGTGAGAAACCGAATACATCAAATTATGTGAAATCAGATCTGATCCAAATCTTCATTCTTACAAATTAGGTGAGAATTATAAATGAAGGGATGAATCATAAATGAAGAAACAAATTAGGTTTACCTTGAACGGTTGAGGAACGGCGATTTAGATGAATCAAGCAAGCAGAGAAATTAGAGGATAAAGTGATTTGCAAATGAAATATGAAGAATTTGTTGGGTCCAAATGTAGGTAGAAAATCCTAACTCCGTTCCTTTGTGTGAAACTTCTGGTTCGGATCTCCCAAAGACAAATTGAGAGAGATAACTGATGAGTCACTGTTCTCTCATGTGCTCCTTCGATTACTTATTTTCTAAAGCATTGCGTTTAAAGGACTTTAAATTCCTATTTTTACTTCTAAAATTTATGGGTTTAATTTGTTGGGATAGAATATTGTTACGGTAAAATAATGTTATTATTAACGTCGTTATTATACTTTAATTGTTAGATTTTCATCACTTAGCGATTATTATTTTCACAAATTAAATTTATTACTTAATTATTAATTTATAATAAATGATAAATATTGACCATCGAAAATCAACAATTAAGATATGATAGTAACATTATTTGTGTTGTAACAACATTCAGTATTTTGACCCTTTTGCCTCTCATTAATTATTTAATAACAATTTTGCCCATCACTCAGAACTATTTACCAATTTGCCTATCTTTAGTCGATTAAGCCAAAAATTTAATCGATTAAATGGTCAAAATAGACAAAAATCATTGACTTAAAGATTTAGTCGATTAAATCTCCCTATTTAATCGATTAAATCTCCTATACATAATGTTGTTCTTCTTATAAAGAGGAAGATTTAATCAATTAAGCTGAAGATTAATCGATTAAATCTTCATTTGACCATTTAATTGATTAAATATTCAATCTAATCGATTAAAGAGGGGCAGATTGGTAGATAGTTTGCAATTAGGGGCAAAATGATTATTAAATAATTAATGAAGGGCAAAAGGATGAAAAAGCCAACAACATTCTATCCCTATTTTTTTTTTTTTTACATTTTGACCTAACACACTTACGTAAAAAATGATTGGATCTCCTCTTAAAAAGCATAAAAATGACTGGATCTTATTTTTTTTAAAATAAGAGAAAAAAAGAAATTGATAGAGCATACTCAATTTTCTATAAGTATTACAAATAAATTATTTCTGCAAGAAAAGGAGAAATAATTTTTCCATACTTTATTATAAAACTTAGGTAAATCTAATCGAATAATCGGTCGACCAGAGGATATAGAGCTCTCTTACGTCTTTCCTTCCTTCAATTCTGTATTGTTTTGTTTGAAGCATCGAGAAAGTGAATATGAACATAGAATTTAAATTAGATTCTTTTTATAAAATTAAATTTGATTTTGTTTTTTAGTTGTTAAGACATTTAGCTTTGCTAATTGCATCAAGAATCCAATCACCAGCTATTTATTTTTATTTTTTTGGTAATAATCACCAGCTAATTTAGTTACGTTAAACTGATTCTAAACTTAACATTGTTTTTATGGAATAATTTTATGTAAAATATTTCAAAATAGTGAGGTTCGAACTTGTGCTAATAATTTTTATTATTATTATACTTATTCTATATTATATATATAGAGAGAGATACGATCATTTTGTGTAAGTGAGTTATATTATTAATTGGGAAAAATATTTCTGATATTACTTTAGATAATTTTATCTAATGTTCATCGAAATGACGTCATTTTGAGTTGAAAAATTAAAAAATTAGAGTGATAAAAACTATTATAACCCTGAATAAATTAAAATTACAAAAAATATCATGATTTCCTTCCCAAAACGACGTCGTTTTGATGAATATTAGATAAAGTTATTTAAAGTAACATCAGAAAAAATAAACCCTTATTAATTTTGATCATTTATATTTGGGAAATATTACTCTTATGTCACATGAGAGAATTCTTCTCTCATGCACTCATAGATCAAGGTGAAACTCACTTTCTATTTTTTCTCTCTCATCTCTCCTCTAAGTTGTGAGTGCATGAGAGAATAATTCTCTCATGTCACAAGAGAATAATATTCCCCTTTATATTTAATGACTCTATTTTTTTTAATTAAATGAATAGTTGAATATAAATAAATTAATAAACAATAATGAATGTAAGAGTTATTATTTCTAAAAAAGATATAAAGAGATTAGCATTTTAACTTTTGTTATAGAAATTTCTTTTCAGTTATACTCACATAAATTTTTTTGTCTCTCTCTCATCTTTACAATAAGACTCACTTACTTTTATATGAATGTGGAAGAAATTTTTTTTCTTCCAAATATAAAACTAACCTGCTATTTACTCCAGGCACTCAAATAGAGTGTTGAGTTTCCAAATAAGAAAAACAATACATTTTTAGAATTTAAGTGTTCAAAAAACAAAGGATTGATATATAAAATATTGTGTTCACTTTAATATTTAATTCTTATTTTATTATTTACTGAATTTTTGGGTTGTTTAAGTAGTGGGTAGTTATTTCTATTTCAACTTTTCTAAATGTTAGGTTATAGTTATTAGTGAAGTCTATCTAGTGCTAATGGGTAGTTATTTTTAAAGTTGTCTTGTATTATCTATTTAAACATTTCAAGTATTTGAATAAAAGTATAAGATCATATTAGAAAACTTATCCCAAAAGCACTTGTGCAAGAGGTTAGGCTTCCTCAGTAAAGCCATTTGAGATCAGGCTTCATCGGTAAAGTCAAATTTTCATTTTTATTTATTGTGTCCGTAACAATTGGTATCAAAGCTCAGGTATGGACAAATGCATTCAGAAATTGGAAGACGCAATCCGGTCTTTGTTGGAGCAATTCAAGGAGATGTTCAGCAAATTCTCCAACCGGTTGGACGTCTTGGTAGCTAACAGGCCCATCACCTTCTCATATGTTATTGGGCTCGCAAAACTATATAACATAACAGTCAGCAACACCAAGGGTGCTGCATCTTTCGGCAATGGCGCCTCCTCCACCGGTACGACCTTGTTCGTTGCAATGACGCATTCACTCCGGGCCATCGCTGCAAACAATTCTTCAACATCCAAGCAGTGACAAAAGAGAGCGACGACGAGGCAGTGATGGACGAAAGTGCAGGAGAAGCAGATATTGTAGATGATTCAATTACTTGATGTTGAATTTACTCTTGAGGACAAGAGTTATTTTTAGGGGAAGGTTTAGGGGGAGGGAATGTTACGGTTTTTAATTTTTGTTTTATTATTTTCTGAATTTTTGGGTTGTTTAAGTAGTGGGTAGTTATTTCCAAGGAAGCACCGACACTTGGAAAATAGGAAGAGTCGAGTCCGACACGATCCGACAGCTGACACGCTCCGACACGTGGTCAACTTTTCCCGACACGTTGACCATTCCGACACGCGAATTTGACTATGTCCGACACGGTCAAATAACATTTTCGTAAAAAATATAATTTTTTTAAAAAAAATATTTTAGAAAATAAAATATATTTATAAAATTAAATATTATTAAAAATAAATAAAGTTTAATAAAAACATACACTAATTGGAAAAGTAAAAAACGTAAACCTAATAACTTTCTCTGATCTCTCTCTATCGTTGCATCTCCATCTCTCTCTTCCGTCCGTCTTCATTATCGTCTCTGATGCTGAATTCTGGGCAGCGTCTCACTGGTCTAAGTCGCTGTGGTGGTCTCTTTGATTCCTGGTTTGATTTTTGTTTGGTTATAACTTATGTTCTCTACTTAAAAATAGTTGTTCTCTCTCTCTGGTTTTTTATTGTCTTCTGTGGTGGTGGCTTTACTCTTTCCCGTTTCCTTTTTTTTTGTTATTTTTTTTTATTTATTGTTATCAAAAATTTGTTCGATCTACTATTAAAATAGTTGTGGTGGTCTCTCTCTCCTCCATTTTCTTTTTATTTCTAATTTTATAAATTAGGAAATATAAAACACACCAAAACAACATGTTTCCTCACTTTGCTTTACTAAACCCTTTGTTATAACTTATATATTTTTTTTTTGGTTTTTTTTTTCTTTCCCATTGCTTTACACTTTGCTTTATGGTTTTCTCGTTTGTTATAAATTATAACTTATATATATTTTTAGGTTTAGTGTTTGTCATTTTAAATAACATAACTTTGTGTCATTTTTAATGAAACCATTGCTTTTTTTTCACTTTATAAAATTAGAAATAAAAAAAATGGTCTTCTCGAGAGAATATAAGTTATAACTTATATATATTTTGACATAAAATTATGTCATTTAAAATGATAAATATTTTTCCCATATTGTTATTATCTTATTGTTCTTCTCTTCTCACTTTAGCTTCTTGTTTCCGTTTTTGTTGTGATTCCAAGCTTCACTTTAGCTTGCAAGGAAATTGTAATAATTAGAAATAAAATAAAAATAAAAATCACCACAATGGAAACAATGCTTATGCTAACCGTAGAAATTGTAATTGTAATAATTTGTCTTTATTTGTAATAAATTGTAATTGTAATAGTTTCAGTTTGTCTTTATTTTATTTGTATTATTTTAACAGTTTGTTAATGGAATGCTTATGCTATTATTTTTTGCTTTAGATCAATATAATAGTATTATGGAAATGATTTTTTTGGTTAAATTAATGGATATTATTAGTTTAGTTTTATTTTTTTGTTAAATTATTGAATATTAAATGAAATATACACTATATAAATTAAAAATATTATTTAATATTAAAACGTGTCCCAACGTGTCGGAGTGTCGTGACGTGTCGTGTCACGTCTCGCGTGTCGAGTCGGTGCAACCTAGGTTATTTCTATTTCAACTTTTCTAAATGTTAGGTTATAGTTATCTAGTGCTATTGGGTAGTTATTTTTAAAGTTGTCTTGTATTATCTATTTAAACCTTCTAAGTATTTGAATAAAAATATCAGATTAGATTAAAAAAGTTATTCCGAAAGGCACTTGCGCAAGAGGTCAGACTTCCTCAATAAATCTATTTGAGGTCGGGCTTCTGGGTAAAGTCAAATTCATTTTTATTTATTGTGTCTGTAACATCATGCATAAGTGAATTTAAAGAGAAAGAATCATCCTTTATCTACTATATATATTTTATTGATTTAGTATTTTGTTTTGCTTGCAGAATTTTTTTTTTTTTTTACCAAAGTCACATAAAAGTGAAATGATTTCATTATTATTTTTTTCTCTTTGTTCTCTTCATAATGAGACCCATTAATTTTACATGAATAATGTGGCAAAAAAAAAAAAAATCTCCCACAAAAACATAAATATATATATTTTTCCATATTTTGTTGCTTTTAATATCAAAATACGTTTAATTTTTTTAACATAAGAAGACATTATTTTAGTGAGTTTTTTTAGTAAGGAAGATAAAAGATGAACTCTAACTTACATCCAAACTAACCTAATCAACTTCAAGCCAAGCTAAAATTTTTTTTTTTTTATAAACTATTTGATATCCGATTGATAATGGGTGGCGATTAATTCGGATCGAGTCATGTAGAGCCACAAAAGCAACCAAGTTCTTCCTATATCAAGTTTTAATACAGTTACATATTTAAGACTTCAACTCAAAACCATTAAGTTGAAATAATTCCCCACCAATTAATCCACGTGTTTATAGCTTATTTAGTTTAATAAAATATTTGTTCAAATGTCTATGTATAATGTATGTATTTCCGTTCTTGCTTGCTGATATGGCTCACCTCGTACGCACACAATTGTGTGTACGCTTTTTCTAGATAAGTTTAGCGGTCATATATAGGAGCTAGTTAAATATATACCGGATTAAAATTAACCTTCCGTGGTTGAGACTATATTTTTTTTCACTTTGTTAACAAGGTTCAAACATTTTTCCCATTATATTATTGTGTTTCCCCTTATGCAATTCACATTACCTGTTAAATTATCTGGCAAGGGAAGTATTAGGCTTCCACGTAACATACTGAAAATTGTGCTAATATATATAAGGGTTTTATAAAAGTTATGATGTAGGAAAAATGATTGTGTTATGTTATTGAAATTTGTTTTGCGTGCCAGAGATTTTTTTGCTGCGGACCCCACAAAATGTTGTGTGTGTAGGAAAATTTCTGTGGTCATGTTAAATGATACATGATAAACCCTATATATAATGATGTCTTATAATAATTTTTTTAGGGTTTTATAAGAGTTATGTTATAAGAAAAATGATTGTGTTATGTTATAGAGATTTGTTTTGCGTGCCGGAAATTTTATTTTATTTTTGGCGTTCCCCACAAAATGTTGTGTGTAAAATTTTTGAAAATTGTGCTAATATATATAATGATGTCTTATAAAATTTTTTTATGACGTCACTTGAAGTAATATTTTACACAAGTCACATGTCCAGATGTGTAAAAGTAATTTACCTCATTTTAGTAAAAAAAAAATTTCACATAGAAACGGTTTTATAATTAGCAAACAATAGACTAGAAAACTGAATAAATTAATCGTGAGTAATAAAAAAAATAAAAAACACAAAGAGACTTATATGATTTGCAACGTAGACCTTAAATTAATTCCAATAGGAAATTTTAAAGCGCTGAGAAAAAATTTATTGCCCGGAAATGTATACAGTACATAGAGTAAAAGAATGAATAAAATAAAAACAAAGGTCACACGAAATTAATCATTGGAATACAAAATAAAGTAAAATAAAATAAAATGGGAAAAGCAAGAAAATTCCAAAACCAATCCAAGAAATCAGAATATGTATAGAAGCTAGAAATCAACATCACAACTGGTGGTCTTGAAGAAAGTGAAGGTTGTGTTAGAACTTAAGGGAACTTTGAGCTCACATTTGACTTTGGGCTTAATGGTTCGGGTAATGGAGTCTCCGAGCCTGAACCTAATCCTGAAATAGAGCTTCACATAAATGTCATAAACCATAACACTCTTGTCTTCGTTGAAATCTGAGACCTGATCATTGTCGAGCAGAATCAGTTGTTGCCCTGAGAAAACGCCGCTCATGGTGTCCGTGCTCTTCTTGTGCTGTCGGAAGGAGTTCATGTTCGTGATGACGTCAGAATTGGCGAACCTTGATCCCTCGTAGAATGCCAATGCCTCCACTCTGTCGTAGTATATGCTCAACTTTTTGTTGGGGTTGCGAACGGTGAAGTTGAGCACCATGTCATAGCGTAGGTTGTTGTTGGTGTAGTCGAATTGAGTTAGTTGGGCTTCAGTGACAGAGAACTTGAAAGCGCGTGGTTGAACCACGAGAAAGAATATGAGGATTACAAGGCCAACAAGGACAACAAATGCAATGAGAAGCTTCCAGAAGATGCCCAAGAGGCAGCAACAACAGCTTCTGCCGTGGTGGTGGTGGTGGTTGTGGCGGTGTTGCTCCGCCGGTGGTGGAATGGCGGGCCCGTAGTATGCACCGTTCAAGTTTGTTTGCTTATCGGCCATGCCTGCGAATGAATGAAAATCGAACAAAGGAGAGAGATGAAGAGAGGTTGCGAAAATAATGAATTGTGAGAGAAGGGGGAAGGGAGTGGTGGGTATATATAGATAGGAAATGCATTGAGGGGGTGTTTGGTATGGGAAAATCTTATAGAATAGTAGGGAAATGTAATAGATAGAGAAATGATCGGAAAGATGAATAAAGTGAAATAGGTAGAAAAATGTAAAAAAAAAGTTGTTTGGTGGGGAAAAACTTTACTAGGAAAATTAGGTAGCTTTATGAAATTGGGTTTTTGAACAGTGCAGATATCTATGTTTCTCGTAAATCCATACTTCCTGGATATATGGGTTTTTAGAGAAACATGTTGAAACAAACATGATGTTTCTAAAAGTCATATTTGAGAAAGATAGATATTCTCCAAAAACCATCCCAACCAAACACCACGTGAAGATTTTATGGCAAGGACGCGGTTGTGTGAAAGTGGTGTCTGCGTGTTGTGCAATTTTCACACGTGAAAGGAATTTGATTAACAGCGGATTCTATTGACCGATGCAAAGTTCGACGTAGGTAGATGGTAAACCCGAAACAGCCACCAACTTATGATGCTTATCCAAAACTATTACTCGTTTTATATGTGCATGGGTCCATGAACGAAATCTAAAAAAGAGTTGAAATCGAATAAATTTTAGAATAGACTTATAAATGCATCACTATATTAAAATAAAAAGTTCTCTCATCTTACCTAGGAAATGGATTTTTTCACGTTAAAATATCACATAATATGATCATGTAAAGATTTTGTGTTATTTCTTTCTTCATTAATGATAATTGGACCCTACATATTTCATATATATGAAGAAAGAAATAAACACAAAAATTTCACCCAATCAATGAAATTTTAATAGGAGAATATCGACTCCCTGTTACATGAAAGAAGATTTTTCTGATGCACAAACATCATATAGGGGGGCCACCAAGTTTTTTTAAAAAAATATGGGTTTTAAGTTTATCATTTAACATAATATAACTTCATTTTCCTACACACATTAAAGAGGTGGGGTCCACATGTTTTTCTTTCTCTTTCATTATTCCACTTTCTCTCTCCCTTTTGATGTGAAAGTTGGAAACAACACTTACATTATGTTACATAACACTAATAAAACCCAAAAAGTATATATACGAATTTTATTGGTATGTAAAAGAAAAATCTTCTCTCATATGATATCAGAAAATATTAATCCTAAAATAAAAGTAATTATAGAAGTCAAAATAATTGATTGAATGTCAAGTTCAAATAATAAAAACATTTATATATTAGTGTTTTTTTTTTAAAAAAAAAAAAACCCATGTATACAAGATAAAAGTTAAATAAATATTAATTCGCTACTTGCAGTGTTATTAAACCCGGACTGATCCGGCCGGGTCGACCCGGGAACCGATAAACCGGTCATATAACCGGTCCGGTTGAAGCAATGGATCGACCATGCATCAGAACCGGTGCGACCCGGTTGGTTTTTAAGAAAATCGGTGACCCGGTCGGTTAATCGGTGAACCGGCCCGGTCACAGAAAAAATTCCAATTTTTTTTTTCAAAAAATAAATCATAATGGACATATTTGAATATTTTTTTACTTATTGACTTACCTAAGTTATGTATTTATAATACTAATATCATCTCAATTGTGCAATATGCAAAAAAATTTAATTTGATTTATAGTTAGATATGTCATTTTCTGAACTTAAAGCCCCGTATCTCGATCATTATATTTTTATTTGATCCTTTATTGGATAATAATATGTGATTTATTATTTTTATATTAAAATATTTGAAATTTTAATAATTTTCTTAGATATTTGAGTATGTATATAATTTTTTAATATAAATTATAAAATTATATATAATTACCCGGTCATGCGGTTGAACTAGTGACTCAATATCTCGACCAAGTTAATGACCGAGCCGATTTTAATAACATTGGCTGCATGTACTATTTTTTTTAAAAATATTGAGGAGGCCGAAGATGAGGGCCCACACCCGCCCCGTTAGCCGTCTAAAAATTGGGTATATATTTCTATTTATGTAATTATATTAATATACTAATTGAAATTTGAGAAAAATTTATTTACAAACTCTTACGAATTACACTAAGTATGATTGGTCATATTTCAATCAAGAGTATATAACCGGTTATACTTAATGTGATCTGTAAAAAAAAATTGTAAATAGATCATTCCCTTAAAATTTATTCAAAGTCTTTAAAACAATTATGCGACTTTCATGTACATAAACTATTAATAGCTCTTAGTGGATTGTTGTTGAATGAACTTTTAATCACTGTGATTATATATACGAAACTTGAACCTTTCAAAATTGTTACAATAAGATCCGAATACATGTCATCTACAAGTTTATTAAAGAAGATTATACGTGTTTCTATGAACCTTTCAAATCGTTACAATAAGATCGGAATATATGTCATCTGCAAGTTTATTAAAGAAGATTATATGTGTTTATATGAACCTTTCAAATCGTTACAATAAGATCGGAATGTATGTCGTCTGCAAGTTGATTGAGATATATTTATCTCTAGTCACTCAAAATTTATGTCGTTTTATTTATTTATTTTTTTATATTAATTGATTCATCTTTCAATGATTATTTTTCTTTTTTTTATTCTATTTCTTTATCACCATTGATCCATCTTTATACAATTATGATTTAATGGCCGGAGATAAAATTATCTCAAATAACTTAAGCTCATATATATATATATATATATATATATATATATATTTTATTTTTTTTTTCTTTTAATATTTTTTGGATCGTATTATTTTTTATATTTTCTAGGTTAGTAGTTTTGTTAAGCTTGCTATGTGGCTCGATCAATTAGCGACTCTAGAAAATCGTTTAAATTTGTTTAAGATATACTTATCATACGAATTTAAAATTAATCTTTTCTAAATATAATTTCCATAAAATTTAATTTTCAACAGTCTAAGTAATTACCACATATCTATTTTTAAAGGGGATTACATTTCTTGTAGTATAAGAGAAGTTCTCTCATGTTAATAAAAAAATTAAGTGGGCGGCACCAAATTTTAGAAAGAAAAAAAAAAAGGAAATAAAGAGAAGTACATTTTCTGAACTAAGAGTAACATGAGAAATCAATCTCATGTTACATAAGAGTATGATTTTCCATTTTTAAAACATATTGTTATTAACTTCAAAGAAAAAATATTTGTTATTTTAAAAAATAAAATTTTGTGACGGTGTTTTGATGAATTTGTATCTTCTCCCTGTAAAGAACCTTGGGATACACCACCCCAAAAGCTAGCTCAAAGGGTGGGAGTGCCCAGGGCCTTATAAAGACCACATTAGTTGCACAAACAACCAGTGTGGGACTATACATCTCAACACGCCCCCTCACACGAGAGCCCATTAGGCTTGAAGAGTGGATGATGCAACAGGCCCAACCTACCTGTGCTAAGAGAGTCCACAAGAGAAAGTGGGGGACGGCGAGGCTCTGATACCATGTAAAGAACCTTGGGATACACCACCCCAAAAGCTAGCTCAAAGGGTGGGAGTGCCCAGGGCCCTATAAAGACCACATTAGTTGCACAAACAACCAATGTGGGACTATACATCTCAACACTCCCTAGGCAAAACGACTGTATTACGGTCAATTTTCAAAAGTATCTCAAGTTGATGATACATTTAAAAAGCATGTCTATTATAGAGCAGTCAACCACGTTAAGTTGACTCAAAATTCAGTCCCGCCATAAATACTGGCGGGACACAATGCCACCTAAGTTAAGTCAGATCACAACAGAGCAACGCGTCAAGTAACCCAACGACACCAAAACCGCCAGTCACAGTGACGGGAATGGCAGCCTAGTCAGCACCTCATTTTCTCCACTCCCGCCGGTTCCCTTTACGGGACATCTGTAACTATCTAATTGTATTATTCTTCGGTTTGTTTGGATAAAGGACGAAATAACTTCATTGATATTGAACAAAATTTTAAATTATAATGAATATTCAATTTTTTAATTCATAACTAAAAATTAATAATTTAACTTAATATGTCAAATTGATAGGGTTTCAATTACTAAACTTACATATGTAACTATATAATACTTAAAATTAAAACAATTGTTACGAGTTTAATCATTACTAATTTAAGTTATTTTTCTTGCAGTTAAGTTTTATGGCATTGTAAATTACAATATGATTACTATTAATTAAAACACTATTTTAAATTACTACATAACAATTACATTATTGTATATTGTTTACCAAAAGACAAATTAAATTGATTATTAATTAATTGAGGCAAACTTTTTCTATGAGTAGGCTTGTCCAAAAATTAATTGAAGCTTCCAGAAGATGCCCAAGAGGCAGCAACAACAGCTACTATATATGTGATTTGAACCAAAATCTTTAAAACAATTATGCGACTTTCATGTACATAAACTCCATAAACTATTAATAATTCTTAGTGGATTGCTGTTGAATGAACTTTTAATCACCGTACATGTGATTTGAACCTTTCAAAATTGTTACAATAAGATCCGAATACATGTCATCTACAACTTTATTAAAGAAGATTATACGTGTTTATATGAACCTTTCAAATCGTTACAATAAGATCGGAATGTATGTCATATGCAAGTTTATTAAAAAGATTATATATATATATATATATATATATATATATATATATATATATATATATATATAGGAAATTTGAAATTTAACACCTCATCTAAGAGCCGTTAAATCAAAAAAGATCAACGACTCTGATTTGTAAGCATGTGACACCATTGATTTTTTTATCTAACGACTTTTAGATGAGGTATCAAATTTCAAATTTGACATTGTATCAAAGGAACTTGCCTTATATATATATATATAAGAGAGAGAAATTATTACATCTGTTTTTCTTTTAATATATTTTGGATCGTATTATTGATTATATTTTGTAGTTTAGTAGTTTTCTTAAGCTTGCTGTGTGGCTCGATCATTTAGCGACTCTAGAAAGTCGACTACAAGAAAAACGATGCATAGGGGCGGTTTTCCCGAGGCGGTTGATTAATCACTTCACATTATTATTCAAGCCTCCTTCATCTCTCATATTATTTTTTCACTTATTAGCTTAAAACAACTAACCAGAAGGTTTTTACTTCTATTGAGTTTTCCTTTTTGACCCTTCTCCTTTCAGATAGGATAGAAAAAATCATATTTTTCTGTTGAACCAATACTTAAAAAAAATCATGAAATAAAATATTAATTCTTTTCTTCTTTATCTAATTATCTTTTAGGGTTTTCTCCATTCTTTCTCACCATCCAATCTCACAAGTGTTCTCCCCCTTCCCTGCTGCATAGATCGGGCTTTGGGATCTATCGTATCTTCAGTAGTTTTTCAAGGTAAACTCTCTTCTTCCTCTTCCTGTGTTGAGTGATTTGAATTTGATAAATTTTCTTCTTCTTAGTGTCTTTGGTTTCACAACAGGGATTGTGGCTCTTCTCCTTCTCTCTCTTCATTTTCTCGCGAGGTCACTTCGAATTTTTTCAATTTTTTCTTGCTTTTTTGGATTTGCTCTTCAAATCTATGAATGTCTGCATTCATTTTTGAATGTTTTTTCTATTATTTTGGTTTTGAACCGATTTTGAAGATGGAGGTGAAGATCGGCGATTTCGGTGTGAGCAAGGTGATGTGTCGTACACTTAATTGCTGTCTATTTAAATATTGTCTAGGTGTTCAATTTTCTTTGCTGATTAATTTCATGGTTCGATTCAAGGCTTCGAGTTATTAGTAACTTCGTTGCTCAGGTGAGTCTTCTAATTTTAGAATAAAGTTTAGATAGATTACAAAATATGTACCTTGTTTACAGAAAGGAATGCATTGTGGCTTTCTTCGTTAAGTGTCACTGATTATGGCGTTAATGCAGGCACTAAGAAAAGAGCCTTTGACCGTTTATGGGGATGGAAGCAGATAAGGAGTTTCCAATATGTTTCTGATTTGGTAAGTGATTGTACTTCTCTCTCTCTTGTGTATTTGCATAGTAGAAAAATAAATAAGCTAAAAATGGGTAATAAGTTTTCTCTAATCAAATCTAAATTCTAACTTCATATATGCTACTTGTTTCGGATGGAAATTTGGATTAGAAGCAGCTTGGCTTCTTTTAGTTTCAAGCCAAAAACATGTGGACTTTCCCCATGTGCATACTGCATATGTAATATAACAAACAATTCCTGGCATCCTGCAACGAGTCTTTTCAATTCTTTTAGTATATATATATAAGTTCTTTCCAAAGGCTCTTTCGTGTGTCTAAATGACTCTATTGCCCATAGTCGAGTCATGTCAGATGATGTTAGTGGCTCATTTAACTTTGAAGCATTGGCATGAATGGAAGCAGTTCTGCAGGCCCAGGTGGGCCATTACTTATAATTTCTCTCTGGACAATAAAAACTCCACTTTGCAAACAATGGAGATATAATAAAATTTCTCACTTAATATCAATTTTTGTTCTGTTTTAGTTTTATTAAGTATAAAACAGGATATGATGAGGAGAATTGCTTCTTGAGTCTTATGTGTCACAGATATGAGTTATGGAAATATTGGTAAGTAGTGAATAGACCGATTTTTAGTCATGGTTGAGATGATAATTTCAATCTGATAATCAAGTAGTTCCGATGCACAAGTGTGAAATAGAAAAGATGGTGTAGTAATTTGCACCAAAAGGTTCATAGAATGCTATCAAATTTTAGCTTTTTAACCTTGTAAATAAAGGGATAGAAAAAGACTTGTGCTGACTGCTAAGCAAGGATTGGATCATGTTCCTAGGAGCTGTAATACTTATGCTGACTGCTTGGCGAAATTAGCACTGGATGACCAACTTGGTCTCATGTTTCTCTCCTCTCCTCACAGTGAGCTTTTGAACATGCTTGCTGCAGATCTACTAGATCCAGGCTTGGAAGGAATTGCTGTTTGCTAGGCTCTGTGCTCAGTTTTTTGTTGTAGAGCTATTTTTTTTCTTTCTTTCTGGTTTTGTTTCTTTCTGTCTGTTTTTCTTTCTGCTGTTGTTTGTTTGGGGGACTTGCCCCTGTTGATTATCAAAAAAAAAAAAGGATAGAAAAAAATAAAGTTATAATTGGGATTGAGATGCTGCAGCTCAAATAGCATTCGATTATTTTTCAATTTAATTTTTTTCCCACAAAAAATAGATAGTTATAGGTGGACGTATCAAAAGTATATTACAGATATTTTTTTTTAGAAAAACAATTACGTTAGCCACGGTTTAAATGTGTCTAATTAGCACTACAAAAAACGTGGCTAAACACCATTTTTTCTTCTGCATTTTCAAAATTTAACGTCAGTTTTGAAAGGCACAACGTCGATTTGATTTCAACGGCGGTTATTCCGTCGGTTAACTAAACCGACTCAAGATTATACAGTGGCGCCAAATTTAATGGCGGTTTAAAAAATGCCACAGATTTTTTTTGCGGCGGTTTGAACCGCCGCTAAGAACTAAAAAAACCGCCGCTAAAACCTATTTTTCCTGTAGTCGTTTAAATTTGTTTAAGATTAATCTTTTCTAAACATAATTTCCATAAAAATTAATTTTCAACAATCTAAGTAATTACCACATATCTATTTTTAAAAGATATTGTTATCAACTTAAAAGGAAAAATATTTATTATTTAAAAAAAATTTGTGTCATTTTAAATAAAATGTCAGTGTTTTAATGAATTTGTACCTTCTTCCTAACATGAATTTGTCCTTTAAAATAACAATGATCTCGGGTCTGTTTGATTGTGTTCTGCTTTTTTTGTTCTTAAAACTATTTTGTAAAATAATTATGGAAACAGTTATTTTTTATATTTTTCTCGTTTTGAAAGTTAAAAACCAAAACAGAAAACAAAAATAACTCATACATGTTCTCTAAATTTGATTTTAAAAACAAAAACAGTTATAGTTTTTAAAACATTTTTTGCAAAGCAGGTCTTACCAAACGAGTTTTTAATTTTTTTGTTCTAAAAACTAAAAAACTATTTTTCAAAACAGAAATCAAATAGAGCCTAACTCATTTCATAAGAGATCTTTGTTTCACGCAATGTTATCTTTTATGAGTTTTCAAGGAAACATCAACAGGCTTTTCTTCAACCTCCCTGTAACTTTTTTAATATACTCTCATTTTTATTAATCAATTGACCTCTTCCGTAATAAGTATTTTTTAAATTTTTTTTAAACTTTTTCATAGAATATTAATATATTATCACTTTAACTATTAGCATTACTCTTTTTAAAGTATTTTCTGTTCTGTCCTGTGGATAGAGATGTTCAACTTTTATTAGGTTGATTGATCGCTTTGGACCGTATAGCCTTGACCAGGGGTATCTATGGAGGAGATATCCCTATGCCTAGCTTGATCACTGCAAAGTATATGAATGTGGTGATAATGTGTGTGGGTATCGAAAATCAAGTGTGTTGTTCTATCGAGGAGCCCTCCTATTTATAGGGGCTACCTCTGATTTGAATTGGTGTAGCTGAGCTGTAATGACGCGGGATCATTGCTACTTTGTCGGCCGTTACTGGAGGTTACGTATCAAATATTACGTCTCCATAACTACGGTCCGTTTCAGGCATTTACTGGGGAATATTCGATGGGGTATTCCGGGTTGAGGAGATGGGCCTGTTGGTGTGGGCCTTCTTACCGGGTTGATGAGGTAAGCCGGCTCATGTGGGCATTAGTCCGGGTTCATGGTACAGATCCATAACATTTTCAAACTATATATATAACTACTTATCTCATTAAAATGTTTAAAGTTTTAACTAATATAATAAAATATTTGAATATATATATATATATATATATATAAATTAGAGTCCACTATTTTAGAGTGATTTAATTTATACGTTACTCTATTGAAGAATTACAACTTTATTCTTATTTTTTAAATTTAGATTATTTGAAATTAATTATGTATAGACTTGTTTTAATTTTTTCTCGTACATATTTATTTTAACTTATACTTTTTTATTTTATCTAAATTTTAAAAATAATCATGCAATGCATTAAACATTCGCTGGCCTCTCATATAATTATGCTTTAATTAGTGCGATAATCTTTTTTTAGATATATATTTCAAAATTTATATGAAAACTCAAGTTTATGATTTTGTAGCCTAAAATTGAACTCGATTATGTTGGGAACTCGGTTTCCTCAAACTCGACTAGGAAGCCTTTTGTGCGGAAGTCAATCAATCAGATCCGGAGCTCGGATCTCGGCAATACGTCGGCCTGTATATCACCAGGTCGGCAGCGCAGCGGAAAAATCAAAACAAACAGGAGAGAGAAGAAGAACACAACCAGATTTTAACATGGGAAAACCTTCTTCAATGAAGAAGTAAAAAAACCCACGGGACCTAGTCCAGATTAAAAATCCACTATAAGAATAATGGTTACAAGAATCAAATGCACCAATGTGGTGATTAACACAACCTTTCCAATAATGGTGATAATCAAACTGCCCTAGAGATGTTTCTCTCAAGCTCTCCCTAGAGATTTTTAAAATTCAAAACATAAAGCTTTGCTCAAATAATCAAATAATTTTTTCTCAAATTTTCTCTCAAACAAGATTTTCTCATATATATTAGCTTCCACCCAACTATGAGTATTTATAAGAGGTGAAAATTAGGATTAGAGATATTTTTAAAAAAAAAAATCCTTAAATGAGCTTAGCAATTGAAGGAGGGCCGAACAGACTATTCTAACAAATGAGGAAATTAAAGTCTAAGTGACTGATATTGATGGCCAGTAGAAATGACTCGTCAATTAAGTTTTTCCTTCCCTGGTTGAACGTCCAAGAACCCAAACCTATTTGAGAGACCGAAAAAGCCTAGCAGAGTAGCAGGGGACCTTTTGGTTTGCAAATATTTTACAATCATTTTCACTTGATTTATAGCTTCTTAATATGAAATAGTAAAGCAGTAGTTTCAATTCAAAACTACTTAGTACTCATAACTTTAATGCTTAGAAATATAGTAATGCAGATATTTTTCACTCATCCGGTTAGTTTATTTAATTTCATATTTACGTTTTGAAAAGAACAGTGAAAAAAATTAATTGTTAGTTCATATAGAGAAAATTTTCTAACTCATTTGCTTATGTTTATAATATTTTAAATATATTGAAAAAGAAATTATTTTAAATAGATTTAATCATAGAAGAATTTAATAATATAAACAAATTATAAAGTAAGAGTTAAATGAATTGATCTTGATTTTATATAATTTTTTTTAGGGTTTGTAGGGCTTTCTTAGGTATCTATGATAGAAATACCATTAAGGTGACAAATCAATGTACACCGAATAACAACATAACCAAAGAGGGTGGTGTGCATGCACGGTGACAATAAATAGTGAGACATAGAATAAATGTCATACTTTATGTTTTACCCTATGATTCACGGACACGGGACACGACACGACACGTCGACACATTAATTCTAAAAAATGTCATATTTGGATACATTTTGATAATAAATAAAAAGTTTAATATATAATATAATTTATATTTAATACATATAAGAGTCCATAATAAGTCATATAACTAATTATTTAAATTTCATAACATAAATATAAATATAAATAATTTTACTTTGTTAATTTTTCATATCAAATTTCATAACAGAAAAAAATTAATTTATAAATTATTTCTTTTATATTTAGTTAACAAAATAAAATTAAGATTAAAAAAAAACGTGTCCGAGCATGTCTGAACGTTGACCGCGTATCTGAAGAAGTTGACTGCGTGTCGGAAAAATGTGTCAAAACGTGTCCGAGTGTTGACCACATATCTCCAAATATTATGAAAATAGCAGCCCCAAATATTATACTCACGTCTTCAAGTGTGCTTTCCTTTTTCATGCCATTTTATGAAAATAGCAGCCCCAAAGGGGTGAGAATAATCCCAGTAGTGTGACAACAAAACCAATAACATAACCGTATTGAACTAGGCACAAAATCATAGACAGTCACTTCAACATATCCTGTTCCTTTTCCTTTTTCCCTTTTCATCATATATATATATATATATATATATATATATATATATATATATATATATATGAGTATATAACGCCTTTCATTTGCGCTTTTAGCACCGTCGTGCGCGCACTTCACAGTGGACATCCCATAATTTGGCACCCTTTCTTGGTGGATTCCAAATATTGACCTCGTATCGGACGTGTGTCGGAAGTGTACATATAGGACACGTGTCCGACACGCAAATCTTTTACAAGATTACGTATCCGTGTTTTAGTGGTTTTACCTCTGAGTTTATTTATGAGTTCTGAAATTCTAGAACTTTAGTTGCCTTTTTGGGCGCCCAATGCTAGGTGCATTTCGTACTAGATTAGCATCACTTAAGGAATCTTTTCTTTATTTTTTTTATTTCCTTCTTTTAGTTATTTTTTGGACTTTTTAGAATATAGGCCACTAACAAAAAAAAAAAAAAACACGTATGATAAGCTTTGTTTTGTAAGAAAAATAAAAAAGAAATTGTATTTTTTTTAGAATTAAATTTAGATAATATATTTAATTTATGGGTTTAGTGTTTATCATTTTAAATGATATAAAATTATGTCATTTTTAATGAAATTACGTCGTTTTGGTGTGTTTTATTATTTTCTCTAATTTATAAAATTAGAAATAAAAAGAAAATAGAGGAGAGAGAATGTAAAAACATATCAAAACGACGTAATTTCATTAAAGGAGAAGCTTATTCAACTCCTTAAAAGAAACAAAGACTTGTTCGCTTGGAAACCATCCGACATGCCGGGCATCGACCCTGAAGTATGCTGCCACAGATTGTCCGTGGATCCCAAGGCGAAACCCATCGCCCAGAAGAAGAGGAAGTTTGGCCCTGACCGCCAAAAGATTATTGATGAAGAAGTAAGGCGACTGCATGACGCCGGATTTATCCGAGAGATCAAGTATACCATGTGGCTGTCCAACCCGGTGTTGGTTAAAAAGCCTAATGGGGCGTGGAGAATGTGCGTCGACTACACTGACCTCAACAAAGTGTGCCCAAAGGACGCATATCCATTCCCCAGCATCGATCAACTCGTTGATAACGCGTCAGGGTTCAAAATGCTGTCTTTCATGGACGCTTACTCTGGCTACAATCAAATTCCTCTACTGGAGGAAGACCAAGACAAAACGGCGTTCATCACTCAGAACGCCAATTACTGCTATACCATGATGCCCTTTGGCTTGAAGAACGCCGGAGCAACCTTTCAGCGCATGATGAACACGGTTTTCAGAGACCTGATCGGCGACAGCATTGAAGTGTACATCGATGACATGATCGCCAAATCACGAGATCCAACGCAGCACCTGAGCGACCTCGAAGGAGTGTTTGAGAGGTTGAGAAAGTACAACATGCGCCTCAACCCCAGCAAATGCGCTTTCGGAGTCCCTGCCGGCAAGTTCCTAGGCTTCATGCTCACTGAAAGGGGCATAGAAGTCAACCCAGATAAGTGCAAGGCGGTCATTGAAATGAGAAGCCCCCAGACAGTCAAGGAAGTTCAACAGCTAACCGGAAGGCTAGTAGCCCTCACACGGTTTCTGGCAAATTCAGCCCATAAGTCCCTCCCCCTCTTCGGCTTACTGAAGAAGGGAGTTACTTTTCAATGGTCTGAAGAGTGTGAAAAGGCGTTCCAAGAGTTCAAGAAAGTTCTTTCCTGCCCCCCGGTCCTCGCAAAACCCGACAGCGGAGAGACGCTTTACTTGTACCTTGCCGTCGGCAATGAAGCAGTCAGCGCCGCACTCATCAAAGATTCAAAACCAGAGGGACAAAAGCCAGTCTATTTCATCAGCAAAGTACTGCAAGGCGCGGAGCTTCGATATCAGCAGGTCGAGAAGGTCGCCTTCACAATCATCTTCGCTGCCAGACGTTTGAGGCCGTATTTTCAGTGCCACCCGATCACAGTCAGAACTAACCAGCCAATCCGCCAGGTTCTCCACAAGCCTGATCTCGCAGGAAGAATGATGTCGTGGGCGGTGGAATTATCTGAGTACCAGATCGCTTACGAGCCGCGTACCGCCATCAAAGCCCAAGCCCTAACAGACTTCATCGCTGAAATGACACACGCCAACCCATCTGGCGACCAAGTAACTGGCGCCCCTGGACAGGCTACCTGGAAACTATTCGTTGACGGCTCGTCCAACGCCAAAGGATCAGGAGCAGGTATGATAATTGAAAATCCAGACGGTGTATCCACGGAACACTCGTTGTCATTCGAGTTTAGCACAACCAACAACCAGGCAGAATATGAAGCAATGATAGCAGGCCTAATTCAGGCAAAGGAGATGGGCGCCCAACATCTCAAGGTATTTAGCGACTCGCAACTGGTAACCTTCCAGATCTCAGGAGAGTACCAGACAAAGGGTCCACTGCTGTGCAAATATTTGGAAAAGGTCAAAGAGCTACTCCAATCTTTTGAAACTGTTGAAGTCAATCACATCAGGCGAGCAGATAACGCCAGGGCTGACATCCTCGCCAAATTGGCAAGCACTAAGAGCCCGGGTAACAACCGTTCTGTGATTCAGCACAATTTGCCTGACCCATGCATAATCATGTCCATTACCGACGCCAACATTGAAGTCGCTGAAGAAAGTTGGATCACGCCAATCATCAACTATTTGACAGTTGGGATCCTGCCTCCAAACCCTAAAGAAGCTCAGAAGGTCGTTCGGAGAAGTGCCTACTTCTGCATCATCCAGGGGCGTTTGTACAAAAGAGGAATTTCTATTCCGCTTCTTAAATGCATCGTCCCAAACGATGTGCATTACATCTTGGAAGAGATTCACGAAGGGATCAACGGACACCACATGGGCGGTCACTCCTTAGCAAAGAAAGCTTTAAGGGCAGGATTTTATTGGCCATCAATGGAAAAGGACGCACGAGAGCACGTGAAGAAGTGTGACAAATGCCAAAGGTTCGCTGACGTCCACAGAGCCCCTCCAGAAGAATTAACCTCAATCACGTCGCCATGACCCTTCTACAAGTGGGGGATCGACATCTTAGGGCCTTTCCCCATGGCTGCGGGACGAGTCCAATGGCTTCTAGTGGCAATTGATTACTTTACCAAGTGGGTGGAAGCCGAACCTTTGGCGACCATCACATCGCAGAAGGCCAGGAAGTTCTTTTGGAGGAGGCATCGTTCACCGTTTCGGTATCCCTGGCGAGGTAATCACCGACAATGGCACCCAATTCACCGATAGCAAGTTTCGGGAGTTAATGAAGACTTTGCAAATCCGACACCACTTCGCAGCGATTGAACACCCACAATCAAACGGTTTAGTGGAGTCGGCCAAAAAGATGCTAACCAAAGGGATTAAGAAGAAACTCGAAACACACAAAGGTGCGTGGATTGACAATCTGGGCAACGTGTTGTGGGGGTATCGAACGACCGCCCAATCTTCCACCCAAGAAACGCCATTTAGGCTAACTTACGGATCAGAAGCAATGATCCCTGTGGAAATCGGAGAATCTTCATGGAGGCGTGATCACGTATCCGCAGTCGCCAACGATCAAAACCTGGCCGAAGCACTGGACTTGCTGGACGAGCTCCGAGACAATGCCGCCCAAAATGATAAGCTTACCAAAGATAAGTCAGCCACTTACTACAACAAGAAAGTAGTCCATCGGAGGTTCGAAGTCAGAGACATAATCCTACGAAGGGCGAACGTTGGGAATAAGAACGCCAGTGAAGGAAAGCTCGCACCAAATTGGGAAGGACCATACAGAATCGCCAACGTACTAGGGAACGGCACTTACTCCTTAGAAACGTTGGATGGGAAAGCAATCCCGCGAGCATGGAACGCCGACAAACTCCGAAAGTATTATAGCCGATCACCCATGTAATATTCTCTGTACTCTTTTCCTTTCCCAGGTTTTTATCCCAACGGGATTCACTAGGAAAGGTTTTTTGGGAAGGACCAACGCCAAAAACGGGCCGCAGTTGGTCGGTTCTCACCCCCAGCCAACGCCCAAAACGGGACGGTTCTCACCCCCGCAAAAGTTGGACTGGGACGGTACTCACCCCCAGCCAACGCCCAAAACGGGACGGTTCTCACCCCCGTGTAAGTTGGACTGGGACGGTTCTGTCCCCCAGCCAACGCCCCAGGCGGGACGGTTCTCACCCCCGCATAAGTTGGACTGGGACGGTTCTCACCCCCAGCCAACGCCCCAAACGGGACGGTTCTCACCCCCGCATAAGTTGGACTGGGACGGTTCTCACCCCCAGCCAACGCCCAAAACGGGACGGTTATCACCCCCGCCGCAATTGGTCTGGGACGGTACTCACCCCCAGCCAACGCCCAAAACGGGACGGTTCTCACCCCCGCCTAGTTGGACTGGGACGGTTCTCACCCCCAGCCAACGCCCAAACGGGACCAACCTGAACCAAGCAAACATAACATAACA
>JAVKPL010007911.1:0-31529 GCA_032173675.1 Gastrolobium villosum | reverse complement strand
AGCTTGAGAGCTAACATCACCTTGAGCATTGATAGTGGAAGAAGTGGTGTCGTATAATTCTCAAAGAGTCGTACAACTTTTTCCTTATATTTTCTATTTTCTCATCCGGATGGATGACATCAATCTTTTTATAACAATAAGATAATGTAGAAAACTTAAACCGAGGATCAAGAACTGCTCCTAGTGCAAGCACAACACTATACTCATCCCAATATTTTTCAAACTTCTTCATCATCTTTTGAGCCATGGTCTTTACAACTTCATCTTCATCACTTACCATACGAATTAGAAGACACTCAATTTTCCAAACTTGCAGAAAATACAAGTTGGAAGTAGGATAAGGTTTGCCAAATCAAATTGGTTATCTAGAAAATGGCTGCAAGAACCGGCAAAGCTTCTCTCCTCTTTCCCAATCATCCGTTGTAGGACAATCTTTATAATTTCTATCACTCAATTGGAGAGATGCAAACCCATGTTTATATTTTAGAACACTTTCAAGCATCAAATAAGTGGAATTCCATATGGTATGGCAATCTAAACGCAACCAAATTGAAGTATTGTCACCACCAACTTGTTCAATGCCTTCTTTAAATTTTTTCATTCTACCTTCTGAATATTTTACATACCTGACACTCTCTCTGATTCTGTACAAAGCATCATTAGAGACTTTCAACCCTTCCTGAACAATCAGATTCAATATATGTGCAGAGCAACGCACATGAAAAAAAACTCCATCACATAACAACCAATTTTGCATATTGAGTTGACTTCTCAAAAGACCTACCATAGTGTCATTAGCAGATGCATTATCCAAAGTAATGCTAAAAATCTTCTTCTCTATTTCCCAGTCCTTCAACATATCAAGTATGTTTTGTGACAGCTCAAATCCAGTGTGAGGAGGAGGCATCTGACAGAAGTTGAGAATTTTGCTGTTTAACCTCCATTTTGTATCAACATAATGAGCAGTTAAACATATGTAACCATTACCATTAACAGCTGTCCATAAATCTGAAGTTAGGCATATCCTATTACGGATGCTAACCAATGTGTTTTTAAGCTTCTCCTTTTCTTTCAAGTAGAGACTGCAGACATCTTTTTTAAGAGTATTTCTAGAAATATGAATCAAATCAGGACATATGTAGGAATGCCAACGCCTAAACTTCTTATACTCAGCAAACCTAAAGGGCATACTATGCTCAATAACCGCTTCAGCATACATGTCACGTGATATCCTTTGATCTATTTTCATAGATTTTAGTTTGCCTTGCATATCTAACATTACTTGACCAACATCTTCAAATTTTATTTGTTTGCACTTAGAGAGGTGGCGGTTTAAAGTTGAAGTACCATATTGCTTTCCACCCACTTTGTACTCTTGCTTACAAGCATTGCATCTTGCCCTATCAATCCCATCTTTGGCCGGTCCAATCTTTGTGAAATATTTCCAACACTCTGATGTTGATGACTTGGCTTTTTTTATAGACGGTTCAACCGAAGCAGATGCTTCTTCAATCTCAAAGTCCAACTTTTCAGCATCATCATCAACATCAATACAATTATTAACTGATTCCATTTGCTAACACAGTAAGTGCTGCACAAAATAATAAGATTGGGTGAGTATAAGTACAGTAAACAATTACATGTATTTGGAAATTGGATTTGCATACGCCACAAAAAAATTAAATTAAATTAAGTTCACTAGAAATAGCTTAATACTTTTACTAAGTATTATAATTTGTAAAAGAAATTATGACCATATATCTTGATCGGTTAAAGTGAAACTTCCAAAATTATTACATGGATTAAATAAGCCCTAATACATGTGTAAGTTTGTAAAATAGTTCATGCACCATTTAATACATAATTAAATAATTACTAGTTTGTTGTCATCTTATGAATCTTTCACTTTTTTTTAACCACATTTCCTGTCGTTCTATTATGTTTGTGAACCTTATCAATTTTGTCACGTCTTCTTCTTATGTTTCTCACCAATTCCATGTCATCTTGTTAACTATCTTGTTAACTGGGTGAGACAGATTCTTAAATTATCAGCCAAAATAGATTACCATTACCCTATCCTACAATAATGGCAAAGACAGAATTACAGAAACCCCACCCCTTCTTCACTATATCAGCATTGGGCTTTCACCATAAGTTATGCATAAAATATTTGTACAGATAGCACACCATTACAAACAACAATTGATACAATAAGAAGAATAGAGTGGAAAAATGCAAAATTGATTTAATAAAATGAAACATCCACAGACATAACTTGAAATATCATCCATGGAAATAAAACTCATGAAAAGAATAAACTTTCAAAGAAATTAAACAATGCCCATATAATCAGAACGCAAAAGAAAATGTGGGTTGGAACTAAAAAGAAAATCCTAGCAATCTACACGCCACGGAAAGGAAAAGATTAAAATTTCCAAATGCAATTCCAAATGATCAAGCAAAACCCAGAACAAAATAAAAAAGAAAAAGAAAAAAAACCCTTGAAGCAAATAAGTACCAAACAAATCCATTGGCACCAGAAGAGTTACCAAAACTTAAAAATGCATGCAAATGGGAACGCAGAGGAACTATGAAACAGAGCAGAGAAGAGAAGAAAAAGCTTAGAGAGAAAGAGAAAGACAAACGAGTAGATTTGTTACAAGGAGGCGGCGATCTCTTGGACTGGGAAAAGGGGTAAGATAGACATTCGAAGGCACGACTCCAGAATATACTTCAGAATCATTCGGACATATGCATGTAAGTTTTAATGGAGCCCAAGATCACTAAAAGGCGATTCCAGATAATCTATTTACATCCTAGAATGGTAAAAACGATAATAAAGTCACTGAAGACAACGTTTTGGTTTGGTTTGGTTTGTTTGGATTAACAAAAAGAGGAACATGAGCATTCCAACAACAAAATTCAGCTTTCATTTAATAAAATTAACTGGAGAAGAAAAACGAGTCAGAAGGGAAAGCACTCAAAATTACTGCTATCGTATCATATCATATTATGTAATCAGCATCAGTTAATTCGAAAAGCTCAAACAAAGAAAAGAAAAACAGCCTCCTTCCGTTGTGAGCTAACTTTTCCACACCCAAAATTACAAGAAAAAGTGATCTCCAAAAGTAATATGAAATATGAAAGATCGAGAGCCACATTGCATAGATTGTGAAACAAAAAAAAAACACAAAGAAAGAATAATGGTTAAGAAACGCACCACAATCTCGCTTCCCAGTCCAAGACAATCTGTGCAGAGGCTGGTCGCTTGCTGGTTCCTGGTGGGGCGGCTGGTCGGCACTCGGCTGGAGGGAGGTCTGCGTCTTAGGGTTACGGAAGAGTCGGGAAGGGAAGACAATGGTTACTAAAATTACTAACATGAATATTAGATAAAAATAATTTTTATTTTTTAATTTTAAAAAAGGTAACCCGCGGGTTAACCCGCCCCGACCCGACCCTAACCCGTTTTGACCCACATCTTGGCGGGGCGGGTTGAAGTGGGTTGATGGGTTGAAGTGTGTAACCCAACCCGCCCTGTTTTGGCGGGTTGGCGGGTTGACCCGTTGGGTTCAACCCATATTGCCACCTCTAGTTACAGGTCGAGTAGGAAGGGACCAAAAATGGGGCGAGCATCTCACCTCCTTGTTGGTGGATACTAGGTCGAATGGAGGAGGGAATGACCTTGGAAACTTAGGTGACAGTTGTTCTCTTGGAGCTCACGGTCTTGGTGGAGTGATGAATGGAGCGAATTGCAATCTGGATTCTTGGTGCTCTTCTATGGAGCTCACGACTTTGGAAGGCAATTGGGGCTGCAAGTGATCCTAAGGAGAAGGTTAACAATTGGCCTTAGGGCTTGATTTTACAACGCATAGAAAGAAGGAGGGGGTGACACGATGGCCTCACAATCTGCACTAAGGTTCAGCCAAGAATACAACAAATAGCGGACTTGCTATTTCCCCCTTATGCGTACGAGTGGAGGGAGGAATAATAATGAAAGATGTGTGGTTTTCCAACAAATGGGCATACATGCATAAGGAGTGGCCAATGAGGAGTATAGATTTAGATTTCCTTAGGATAATAAAGCGGATGGGTTATAAGTTTAGGCTTCCTCGAGCCTTCTCTTAAGGCCTTTGGGTCGAACCCTAAGGTTAGTTGGGTCCAACTTTCCTTCCTCATGATCCATGGTTCATGTATTTTCATGACTCCCTATTTCTTCTAAGTGTCAATTAAATTTTATGTATCAAAATTAGGCTTATCCTATCCTCTTAACTAGTATTTCAACTTCCTAAAATACTTACTCACTCAAAATTTTAATTAACATTAATTTCGTGAATTAAAATAAGTATACCCTAAATATATATATATATATATATATATATATATATATATATATATATATATATATACATCGATTCAAAGCAAGCTTCTATGTTCCTCACTACAATTTATATAATTTCCTAAATTAGGGGGATGTTACACTCTCCCTACCTTGTTTCGAAGTTTGTCCCCAAACTTCCTCACATACCTGATATACACGGTTTATCTATCATCTTCTCATACTAATTACACCTGTAACAACACATTTATGCATTGAAGTCCCTTATTGTAAGAACTCGCACCGTTAATTAAGGTAATTAGTGAAATAATTATGATAATTAGGAAATGATTCCATAATTGACCTTAATAATTATTATTAGGCTTAAATAATTATATTGAGTGAGTAAAAATGCTAAAAGTCACTTTTCGGAAGAAAAGCGCAGATACCGGTTCTGCTACCCGGTATAAATGCGTACCGGAAAAGTATCCCGGAAAATTATAAAGAATGCATGATAATTATTAGAATATTATGTAGGACTCATAAAATGAGTTTCAAGTTAAAATAATGTAATCTGATGCAAGAACTGATACTGGCTATGGAAAAGCGCGTACCGGAAAGGTGCTCCGAAAAATAAAATAAAAAAATGAAAAATCTTAGAAAAATGTGTAGGTCTAGATTCCAAAGTTTGGGATCAAAATCTTTTGCGTTGCTATTAAGGCTAATACTGCGTGTTAAGTGGCCTTTGGGCTATAAATACTACCTCTAAGGGCACAAAACCCTAGGCAGCAGCATTGTATACGTGAATGGTGGCTGGAGTGCTGCTGTGCACTGTTCCTTTGCTGCATTCTTCCACCTTGTGAGCCTTGTGACCATTTCTCCCTTGTTCTTCATAGTTTCTTCATCATAAACACCTAGAGGGAGTGTGTTTGTGTGTGGTGAGGGTGAGGAGTGATCTTGGGGAGGTGTTCTGCCACTGTGAGCTGGTGTTGGGGCTGAGTCCTTTGGGTGAGAAGAGTGGAGGTCATGATCATGGCATTTTAAGGTCCAAGAAGCAACCTTTGGTGCCAAGAACCAACCTTTGGTGTGCCATTTTCGTGCACAGTGTGGAGGCAGTCTTTGGAGCTGTTGAGTGAGCTCCAAGAGCCATTGTTGCTCTGTTTTTAAGCTTTGGTAAGTGCATCAACCTTTGAACTTGTGTTTTATGCTTAAAAATGGAACCTTGATGCATGTATGTGACTAAGTTGATAACTTAAGGGTGGGGTAGGTTAAACACACATAGAAATGCATGTTCAAGTGTCTATAATCGGTTAAAAGTAGGATCTTTGGACTGGATATTCACGAAATGCAGAAACTGCATTCTGTCGTGAGATATCCGGATATTTGTCGAGCAGATATTCGGATATCAGTATCCGGATATGGTATCCGGATATTCATATTCGGATGTGGGGACTGGGTATCCAGATATAGTATATCTGGATATGGCCAGTGTGATATCCGGATATGGCATATCCGGATATGTCCCCTGTAATATCCGGATATCCTGGGATTTCGCAGAACAGTAGCTGTGCTGTGTGAACAGTAAGCTATTGGGGGTTTGTGAACCCTAGATTAAGGAAGTTGAACTTCTGTAATTAATGAACTAAGTCAGAATCACATGATTAAGGGCTTATGGCTTTGTTGGAAGCCTTGAGACGTAAAACGTAAAGGAAAGGCGTAGTCTTTAAGTTGTATGCTTGTGTTGCATAATTAATGATATATTATTAGTCCATATCAGATTGTGATACTGCTGTGTTTGGACTTGAGAGTGGTTGGACTCTTGGCTTGGATAGCTAGCTTGCAAGGTAAGCTTTCGTGCTTTGATGATTTGGAACTGCTATTGAGCTATTATATGCAATGTGCTTTTATGATATGCATGTGGTGTCCACCTATACGGTAAGCCTGAGTATGTAGCACATACAAGATGGTGAGGCTGTGGGTGAGGTGCAAGCGGTGTTCCTTGTACTCATGTGGGTTTAGACGTATTCCTGCATTTCTCTGGCCAGTAGATTTGATAAACACACATGGCATGATTATCTGCTGCTTCGCATAGTTTTGGAACTTATATTGTAAATACTGTTTTTGAACTTATATTACACATGTAAGTGAGCTTGGGGTGGAAGATCCTTGAGGACCCCTTGTCTTACTGAGATTTCTTGTTTAGAGATCTCACCCCACGTTTGGGGATGCTTATTTCAGGATCAGGTAATGTTGAGGGCTCAGGTGGCAGGAGGCCAGAGCTGAGTTGATATTTATGATATGCTGACATGCTGGATGTTGACTGCTGTTATGTTTTCCGCTTCGATTATGATATTATGTTGAGACTGCTATTGGGCATTGTTGCCTTATTTGGTGAGCATGGGGTTTGTCCATGCCACACAGACTTGTTATTGTCTTTTATTTTAAGTTGTAATTAAAGTATCAGGATTTTGACCCAGGCTATATGTGGTAGTCCTGTGGTTTTAGATACTCACATTATATCTATAGATGAGGTATTTCAGTTAGTTGTCTTGCAATTCACATACAGGCAGTATTTTATGAAATTGATTAAGTAATCAAGTTGGTTAAGTTTAATGACGTCATAATTGAATTAAAGAAAAAGTTTTTCCGCATTTTAATTAAGCGTGGCTTAATACGATAGTATGTTAACAATCCGGGTTAACACGGGCTGTTACATTTTATGGTATCAGAGCACTTTCTAGGGAAAAGCCTGTATGTATTGCAATAACTTAGGATGTTTCGTTGCGTGTCTACTTTGCGTTCTCTCTGATTGGTGTGTATTATGATAATGTATATGTGACCACATAGCGTGGGCCTGATCGACTCATTCTTTGTGTAACTTGTGCAGAGTCATGGTGCCACCAAGGAGGAACCCTAGTACGAGTGAGGATCAATCGGATCCTATCCTGGCTGCATTAGCTGAGATGCAGGCGGCCCGACTAGCCGACCAGGAGGCCACGAGGTTGGCAAACCAGGCGATGCTGGACGCTATCAGAGATGCGAACCGGCGAGCCACTGCTGAGGTTCTGGAGGAGAACCGGATGGCCAACATGACGATGATGAGGGTCATGTTGGAGGAGTTGAGGGCTGGTCCTGCTGCTGGCCAGTGTCCTCCACCACCTCCACCGCCGCCACCGCCTCCACCTCCGCCTAGTCAACAGGAGGACACCCCGAGTCAGATGGGTGAGGGCAGTCATTTGACGGGGGCTTTGCAAACCATCCCCATATTTGCTGAGGATCGTGACGAGATCGACCGCAGGCTGAATGCTTTCCGCAAGCATAAGCCACCTTCTTTTGATGGATCTTACGATCCCATTGCTGCGGCCAGATGGTTACAGGCGTTGGACAAGATCTTCCAGATCATGCAGTGTACCGATCCGCAGAAGCTGATGTTCGCCACTTACATGCTGGAGGGCGAGGCCCATGAGTGGTGGACCAACATTTCTCACATCTACGAGATGCAGGGCCGTGTGATGATGTGGCCGTTCTTCGAGGAGTGTTTTCTGGGTCAGTACTTTCCTTATGACTCTCAGGAAAGGAAGCAGGGAGAGTTTGACCGTTTGGTGCAGGGCTCGTTGTCTGTCGACGAGTACCTGGCCAAGTTTAATGAGCTGGTCAAGTTTGCTCATTTCCGCATGGCGAGACCGACCCCTGTTTTTCTTGCTGCTAAGTTCCGGAGGGGACTTAATGAGGACATTGCTGGACATCTTGCTGGTTCTGCTTCGAGAGATTTCGGAGCTTTAGTGCAGCAGTGCCGCGACATTGAGGACTACTGTCGTGCGAGTCAGGCCAAGAAGGCCAAGATTGAGGTGCCACAGGGTACCGGCGGTTCCGTTCCCTGGAGGGATAGGAAGTTTGCAAACAAGGGCAAGGGCAAACAGTTGGCGGCTAAGCAAGCGCCAAATCCGTTCAAAAAGATTTCTACTCAGGGGAGCGCAGCTAGACCTCCTGCTCCCAGATGCTCGAGATGTGGGAAGTCACACTTTGGGCCGTGTTCTACCGGTCAGTTGATTTGCTTTCAGTGTGGCAAGGAGGGCCACTACTCCAGAGATTGCCCGATGGCGAGAGTTGCTGCAGTACAGGCTATGCCATTACAGATGGTTCCTACTGGGGCGCCAGCAGTGCCACCTACTACGGGGCGAGTGTACACACTTGATCGTCAGCTGTCGGATAGAGCTCCGAACCTGGTCAGAGGTACTGTTACCATTGGTGGTTTAGCTGTTGATGTCTTGTTTGATTCTGGGGCAACGCACTCTTTTGTTGCTACCCCTATTACTGTGGGGCTTGAGTTGCCCAGTGATTTGCTTTCTCCACCGATGCGGGTGACCACCGCCACCGGAGAAAAATGTTTGACCTCCACTGTTCATCGCAATGTAGCGTTTCAGTGGGATGGCCGTGACTTCTCAGTAGATCTGATAGGATTGCCGATGGCCAACTTGGAGATTATTCTGGGCATGGATTGGTTGTCCAGAAACTGTGCATTGATTGATTGTTGTGCCAAGAAAGTGGTGATGTCTCCGGGTGGGTCCACAACCAGTTCCTCACCGTTCATTTCAGTCCTGCAGGCAAGGAGGGCCTTGAGAGCAGGGGCATTTGGCTATGTTATGTTGGGAGGTTTGGTGAGTGGGACACAGGAGGATCTCACTGGCATTCCTGTGGTGAGGGAATTCCTCGAGGTGTTTCCAGAGGAGATTCCTGAGTTTCCACCGCAGAGGGAGATAGAGTTCTCCATTGATTTATTGCCTGGTGTGGGGCCTATCTCATTAGCTCCATACCGGATGTCGTCACCGGAGTTGGTGGAGCTGAAGAAGCATATTGAGGAGCTTTAAGCGAAAGATTTCATTCGGCCGAGTGTGTCTCCTTGGGGAGCACCGATCATTTTTGTGAAAAAGAAGGATGGGACCATGCGGTTGTGCACCGACTACAGACAGTTGAACAAGGTGACAATCAAGAACAAGTATCCCCTTCCACGCATAGATGACTTACTGGATCAGTTCAGGGGTGCTTGCGTGTACTCCAAGATTGATCTTCGGTCCGGTTACCATCAGATACGGGTAAAGCCGGAGGATGTCCCAAAGATAGCATTTCGCTCGAGGTACGTGCATTATGAGTATTTGGTGATCCCGTTTGGACTCACCAATGCACCCGCAGTGTTCATGGACTACATGAACAAGATCTTCCAGCCGTACCTGGATCAGTTTGTGATCGTCTTCATTGAAGACATCTTGATTTACTCCAAGACGGAGGAGGAGCATGCTGAGCACTTGAAGATTGTTTTGCAAGTGTTAAAAGAGAAAAAGCTATATGCTAAGCCATCAAAATGTGAGTTTTGGCTCAAGGCGGTGAAATTTCTGGGTCATGTGATTTCTGCTGATGGAGTTGCAGTTGATCCTAACAAGATTAAGGCCGTGATGGATTGGGAGAGGCTCAAGACGGTTACAGAAGTGAGAAGCTTCTTGGGTTTGGCTGGGTACTACAGGAGGTTCATAGAGGGATTCTCCAAGATGGTGCTACCGATGACTCGCGTTACCCGAAAGGAGACTCCATTCGTGTGGACACATGAGTGTGAGGAGTGTTTCCAGGAGTTGAAAGAGAGACTGACTACTGCTCCTGTGTTAGTCCTTCCTGATCCTGCGGAGCAGTTTGAGTTATACTGCGATGCCTCTGGTAAAGGGCTAGGCTGTGTTTTGATGCAGAAAGGGAAAGCTGTTGCTTATGCTTCAAGACAGTTGAAACCTCATGAGGAGAACTACCCGACTCACGACTTGGAGTTGGCAGCCATTGTTGTTGCTTTCAAGATTTTGAGGCATTACCTGTTTGGCATGAAGTTTGCTTTATTCAGTGACCACAAGAGCCTGAAGTATCTATTTGACCAGAAGGAGTTGAACATGAGACAACGAAGATGGATGGAGTTCTTGAAGGACTACGACTTTGAGTTGAGGTATCACCCTGGCAAGGCCAATGTGGTAGCCGATACTTTGAGTCGGAAATCTGTGAGCTTATCCAGCTTGATGATGAGCGACTACGAGGTAATCGAAAAGTTCAGAGACTTGAGAGTGAACTCCTTGTTTGGGGGCGCACTGCTTGAGATGGAAACAGCAGAAGTGATTAATGAGCTGATGGAAAAGATTAAAGAGGCGCAAGTGCAAAGAGAGTGCCTTGATTATGTGAAGAACCAGGACGGTGTGTCTTGGAATGAGGATGGTTTGTTGTTGTTCCAGAAGAGGATTGTTATTCCTCGAGGGCCATTGACTGAGGGGGTTATGGCAGAGGCTCATAAGGGCCGGTTTACTATCCACCCTGGTGCTACAAAAATGTACCAGGACTTAAAGAGGAATTTTTGGTGGCCGGGCATGAAGAAGGACATAGCGGTCTACGTGTCCAAGTGCCTTATATGTCAGAAACTAAAGATTGAGCACCAGAAACCGTCTGGTAAGCTTCAACCTCTGGAGATTCCACAGTGGAAGTGGGAGAGCATTTCCATGGACTTCGTGGTGGGACTGCCCAAGACTCAGGCTGGTTGCGACTCTATCTGGGTCATTGTGGACAGATTGACTAAGTCTACCCATTTTCTTCCAGTGAAGGTGAGCTTCACTACAGAGCAGTTGGCCAAGCTATATGTCCGCGAGATTGTGAGGCTTCACGGGGTGCCCGAGAGTATCATCAGTGATAGGGACCCGAAGTTCACATCTCGGTTCTGGGAGGCGCTGCAGGAGGCTTTTGGTACGCAGTTGAGATTGAGTACCGCCTATCACCCTCAGACTGACGGACAGACTGAGCGGACCATCCAGACATTGGAGGACATGCTGAGAGCTTGCACGTTGGAGCAGGGTTCTGCATGGGATAGGTACCTTCTGTTGGTAGAATTCTCGTACAACAACAGTTTTCATGCTAGTCTGGGCATGGAACCCTACGAGGCGCTGTATGGTAGGAGGTGTCGGACTCCTACTTGCTGGTCCGAGGTTGGAGACAAGGAGCTATTTGGCTTGGACTTTGTCCAAGATACTACCCAGCAGATCCAGATGATCAGAGAAAAGTTGAAGCAGGCGCAGAATCGCTAGAAAAGCTACTACGATGTCAAGCATCGTCCACTGGAGTTCAGTGAGGGTGAGCACGTGTTTGTGAGACTTTCACCTGTCACCGGTGTTGGACGGGCACTCGGAGTGAGAAAGTTGAGCCCGCGGTTCATTGGGCCCTACCAGATCCTTGGTAGAGTAGGACCTATTGCCTATCGACTCGCCTTACCTCCGAACCTAGCCAACATCCACGAGGTGTTTCACGTGTCTCAACTTCGGAGGTACATCGCAGATCCTTCGCACGTGGTGCAACCGGATGATGTGGAGGTTCGGGAGAACCTAAAGACTCCCGTCGGACCACTCAAGATTCTCGATCGAGGCGAGAAACAGCTTAGAAGCAAGATCATTCCGATGGTCAAGGTGCAGTGGACTGGGCGTAGTCCTGAGGAGTGCACGTGGGAGCGAGAGGATGAGCTTCTCCGGCAGTATCCCGACTTCCGAGACAGGTATGTTTCTGATTTTGAGGACAAAATCCTTAAAAAGGTGGGGTGAATGTAAGAACCCGCACCGTTAATTAAGGTAATTAGTGAAATAATTATGATAATTAGGAAATGATTCCATAATTGACCTTAATAATTATTATTAGACTTAAATAATTATATTGAGTGAGTAAAAATGCTGAAAGTCACTTTTCGGAAGAAAAGCGCAGATACCGGTTCTGCTACCCGGTATAAATGCGTACCGGAAAAGTATCCCGGAAAATTATAACGAATGCATGATAATTACTAGAATATTATGTAGGACTCATAAAACGAGTTTCAAGTCAAAATAATGTAATCTGATGCCAGAGCTGATATTGGCTATGGAAAAGCGCGTACCGGAAAGGTGCTCCGAAAAATAAAATAAAAATATGACAAATTTTAGAAAAATGTGTAGGTCTAGATTCCAAAGTTTGGGATCAAAATATTTTGCGTTGCTATTAAGGCTAATAATGCGCGTTAAGTGGCCTAAAGGCTATAAATACTACCTCTAAGGGCACAAAACCCTAGGCAGCAGCATTGTATACGTGAATGGTGGCTGGAGTGCTGCTGTGCACTGTTCCTTTGCTGCATTCTTCCACCTTGTGAGCCTTGTGACCATTTCTCCCTTGTTCTTCATAGTTTCTTCATCATAAACACCTAGAGGGAGTGTGTTTGTGTGTGGTGAGGGTGAGGAGTGATCTTGGGGAGGTGTTCTGCCACTGTGAGTTGGTGTTGGGGCTGAGTCCTTTGGGTGAGAAGAGTGAATGTCATGATCATGGCATTTTAAGGTCCAAGAAGCAACCTTTGGTGCCAAGAACCAACCTTTGGTGTGCCATTTTCGTGCACAGTGTGGAGGCAGTCTTTGGAGCTGTTGAGTGAGCTCCAAGAGCCATTGTTGCTCTGTTTTTAAGCTTTGGTAAGTGCATCAACCTTTGAACTTGTGTTTTATGCTTAAAAATGGAACCTTGATGCATGTATGTAACTAAGTTGATAACTTAAGGGTGGGGTAGGTTAAACACACCTAGAAATGCATGTTCAAGTGTCTATAATCGGTTAAAAGTGGGATCTTTGGACTGGATATTCACGAAATGCAGAAACTACATTCTGTTGTGAGATATCTGGATATTTGTCGAGCAGATATTCGGATATTAGTATCCGGATATTCATATCCGGATATGGCATCCGGATATTCATATTAGGATGTGGGGACTGGGTATCCGGATATGGTATATCCGGATATGGCCAGTGTGATATCCGGATATGGCATATCCGGATATGTCCCCTGTAATATCCGGATATCCTGGGATTTCGCAGAACAGTAGCTGTGCTGTGTGAACAGTAAGCTGTTGGGGGTTTGTGGACCCTAGATTAAGGAAGTTGAACTTCTGTAATTAATGAACTAAGTCAGAATCACATGATTAAGGGCTTATGGCTTTGTTGGAAGCCTTGAGACGTAAAACGTAAAGGAAAGGCGTAGTCTTTAAGTTTTATGCTTGTGTTGCATAATTAATGATATATTATTGGTCCATATCAGATTGTGATACTGCTGTGTTTGGACTTGAGAGTGGTTGGACTCTTGGCTTGGATAGCTAGCTTGCAAGGTAAGCTTTCGTGTCCTCGGTTAGCCATTTTGTTGTTCCACCATGTCCCATGGGGATGTGGTTTATGCATGCTGTGTTACATGCTTTGATGATTTGGAAATGTTGTTGAGCTATTATATGCAATGTGCTTTTATGATATGCATGTGGTGTCCACCTATACGGTAAGCCTGAGTATGTAGCACATACAAGATGGTGAGGCTGTGGGTGAGGTGCAAGCGGTGTTCCTTGTACTCATGTGGGTTTAGACGTAATTCTGCATTTCTCTGGCCAGTAGACTTGATAAACACACATGGCATGATTATCTGCTGCATCGCATAGTTTTGGAACTTATATTGTAAATACTGTTTTTGAACTTATATTACACATGTAAGTGAGCTTGGGGTGGAAGATCCTTGAGGACCCTTTGTCTTACTGAGATTTCTTGTTTAGAGATCTCACCCCACGTTTGGAGACGCTTATTTCAGGATCAGGTAATGTTGAGGGCTCAGGTGGCAGGAGGCCAGAGCTGAGTTGATATTTATGATATGCTGACATGCTGGTGTTGACTGCTGTTATGTTTTCCGCTTCGATTATGATATTATGTTGAGACTGCTATTGGACATTGTTGCCTTATTTGGTGAGCATGTGGTTTGTCCATGCCACACAGACTTGTTATTGTCTTTTATTTTAAGTTGTAATTAAAGTATCAGGATTTTGACCCAAGCTATGTGTGGTAGTCCTGTGGTTTTAGATACTCACATTATATCTATAGATGAGGTATTTCAGTTAGTTGTCTTGCAATTCACATACAGGCAGTATTTTATGAAATTGATTAAGTAATCAAGTTGGTTAAGTTTAATGACGTCATAATTGAATTAAAGAAAAAGTTTTTCCGCATTTTAATTAAGCGTGGCTTAATACGATAGTATGTTAACAATCCGGGTTAACACGGGCCGTTACACTTATTCTCAACAATTAAGATTTTAAGTATATAATAGTTTTACAAGATAGACACTATCACTAAAGTGAGTATAAAATACAAACTATAAAATCTGACATACAATAAGTGTTTTACGCAGCAACTCCTGACTAGACAAGGAAACGCATTCAAGTTAGCAATTCATGCCTGAAACGAAACCAGTGAGTCCTATAAACCACAAGTCCTCACGCAATGAGGTATCTATTTCTAATCATACTTCACTGCAAATTTATCCTTTGTAACTTTCTTGTGCAGAATTTTTGTAAAATAGAATTCAATTAATTCCTCCTTATCGAGCTTCATAATCAGTAATAGGTCCACATAGTAGTAAGCTTATAGTTTTTAAAAAAACATTCCAATAGTATGAAACCTTGAAACACTTGACAATGCTAAAATCAGATTACACCACAAGTACAGGAACTGGCCAATTGGAATTTAATTTCAATCACATGAAAGAAAGTTTGTACAACTTAGTATAGAGGAAAAACCCAAGGTTCAAATTTAATTTCAAGTATACTATGGCAGATTTTGACAGTAAGATGTAATAGAAATCAATCCTAAGTTTGAGCTCAAGTTCAAGCATATAGAAGTAAATTAGGAAAAAGTATAACAGAGTACAGTCCAAGATTTGAAATAAATTTTTAAACATGCAAAAGTAGGGTTTAACACCTAGTGTAACAAAAGCTAGTCCTTTGACATATGTTCTTAGAAAAATTGCTCAGCTTGACAAGAAACAGAATAAGGTAGCCGTAAATGGGTACAATTCAAAATGTAGGTTCCAAAAATTTTAATCGACAAAGCAAGATTAGTAGTTGTTAGCCGTATATAGCTCTAAATAAACAAACAAGAAGAAAATAGGACCCATACACAAACATATTGACAGCGTACACCCCATTACTAATAAGTGAAGGAAGATATATGTACCGGAAGAATATTCTTACTACCAAAATCTTCTACTACCAATTCATTACCTATCTAATCACCATTGGATCAACATTTTCTCTTTTTTCAAAAACTTTTTACTATTCTCTCTCCTTAATTCAATGGTGATTAGTTAGGTAGTAAGTTAGTAGTAAAAAATTTTAATAGTAAGAATATCCTTCCTCGATATATGTATTTTTACGAAAATTCCCTAACAGTAATTAATACATTTTATTCATCATGGACTTTCTAATAACTCCCTTTGTCGTGAGTACAACCTTAGTAAAGTTGCCGCGGGAAAGGAGAAAAAATATAAATAAATCAAAAGGAAAATAGTAAGTTTGCCGCCATCCTAGTTTCATCCTACTGTCCATTATTATCAAAACAGAAAATTCATAAAACATTATGGAGACATGTTTGAGTTTTTGATTCAAGTGTTTTCACAAAAGAAAAAAATGACAGTTAAGAATGCAACCAATAAATTTACACTTACCATTATCGGAATTCGTAAGTAAGGAAAGGAGAGTAAGTGAATAAAAACAAGTACCATTGCCCTTATACAAACTCAACACAGCAAGAAATGATGCATAGAGCTGATATTACAGTTCCTAGTTTTAAGGCCTTCCTAAGATACAAGTGGTTAAGTCTTTTGCAATTGGATGGAAATACTAAGTAGGGGTGTTCATCATCCAATTCAAACCGATTCAAACCGCGGTGACCGAACCGAAAAACCCATAACTGTATAAACCGAAAACCGAAAAACCGAAAAAAAAACCGCAAATTTTAATTAGATTGGATCGGATTTCGGATTGGTTGATGAAAACCGATCCAATCCAAACCAATCCAATATATAAATTTTCCTTTACCTACTTGGGTCTTTCCCCAATCATAGCCCAAAAACCTTATAGCAAAATTTTAAATCCAAGACCCATTAACCCATCAACTAAACCCAAGAAAAAACATAGTCACATCTTATCAACAAAATTTCATATGTAGAGCTTCATATCTCATTGCCTAAAAAAAATTATATTATCGTTTACTGATATTTTAGTATTTCAAAAAAATTAATAATTTACAAAGCTAATATATACAAAAGATGTTATTTACACAATAATCATGAAACAAATTATAGGATTTTCAAAAAACCGAAAACCGATCAAATTCAAACCGGAAAAAATTGGATTGGATCGGATTGGATTTGAAAAAAAATTCAAACCGAATGGATGATTACACGATCAAACCGAAGAGATTGGATCAGATGATTTTTGCTTCCAAAACTGATCCAATCCAGACTGCGAATATCCCTAATACTAAGCATGTTTATCTTCCTTTAAGACGCAATAAATCAACATCCACCTGAATCTAAATAATGATGCATTTCTATATATGTTTCATTTGTTCTCCTTGACCTATACTTGCATTTGAGTTCTTGCAAAAGTAATGTTGGTCATGCTCATGTAGGTACTGGTACATACATACTTAAGTAGTCACTTAGAGCGATTTCCATCTAGTTATTTCCATCATGACTAGAACTAAATGTAAGGGACTATACTTGTAATATGGTCAATACAAATAGCAAACCAAAAGTATCAATACATTCTTCCAGGAGTACTTAGGAGGATTCCTAAGAGGTCTAATAAAATTGTTCATCTAGTCACTAAAATATAGGCATTTAGAAATATCAAAATGAGCACATAAAACAATCTGCAACCACACATAGTATGGCACCTCGAATACACCTACCCACACACAACTAATCAATCAAGTATTCAGCTAATCCATTCCATCATGCTTTTCTCACATGTCATGTTAAGTGGTACCCCTGACCCAGTTCATCAAAACATCCCTATTAGGAAACTTCCTCGAGCTTTCCGCTGTCCTAGGTACCTCAGATATAATTGACTCCACTGGTCAGAGGATCAATTAACTATTACATGAACTTTCCAATTACCGATAGACATTACAGTTTTTTAAAAAATAGCTTCCGATCGTAACCCACCAAAATTTACTGCACTTTCTTAAAATAAGGCAATCAGGCAATTATGAAGAACAAATATCCTTAAAGAAATAGAAGAAGAAATAAAAACCACCAAAAGTAAACGTCTAGTGCAAGACAAAAATTTACTCAATCACACAACCAAGTAGTCTAACACATTCAAAGGCATTACAAAAATTATACTGGAAGTACGGTTTAATCCGGCACTATTAACTTACATGCTCCTAACCTCTAAAATCATGAGTTAATTGTCCTCACAGAAGTTTATTAATTACATCTTTTCATGAACATTGGAGTTGAGCCAGAAATGTATTAGGTGTATACATATATCTGCGCCAATTAAGACCAAGAGCCATTTTACAAAAACGCACTGGGTTTGGGTTAACTGAGAGACGAATCAAGTTCGACAGGGATAAAGGAGTAAAGTTGCGGTCAAGTCCATAATCTAGGTGAGGTGGTGCAGTTCGGTAGTAATCTATAAATGCAAAATTTCTTAATTAACAGTACATGATATCCCTAGTAATTTCCGAATTTGCCTAATGGTCTAAGGGGTGGAACGACACGTGTCAATTAACAGAAGAACAATAAGGCAGGAGTCATTTACGCTCCCCCATGTGTACCAATTCACCGTTAGAGGATTTGTAAGGCTTAGAGCCCACACGTTTGCGTATTACTTAACTCCAACTATACTTTACAGAGTATTAACTTTATTTACTTTAAATTATTGGTGTGTCATTACGCATAGTTCTTCTCCACACAGGTTTAAGGGTAAGAAATAATTTCTCCTCAATGCTGGTTAACTAAATCCATTATCAGTATTATATTAGTGCTATACTTACTCAGTTATGGAACCTAACAGAATTAGTGAAAAGGACAACTGTTCCTATCATCTAGCCATGTAACACAATCACAGCATACAAGCAAACGTCATGAATCACAAAAGTAATTATGTAACAGCAGTTATTATTTACGGCTCAATGCATCACTCATTAACACTAGCTCAAACATATACAAACATAAAACCATCTATTTAATCCATAAAGACCATAATTTATAATTACTATTAATGCAAGTAGCAGTTTAGCCTTTCACACATAGTGCTCATGCACAAGTATACCCGGTGATCACCATGATTGTGCACACACACATTACGCATTAGTGAGTTGATCAGGCTCACCTCCTAGCATTGAGGTGTGCATAACCATGCTTAATACCAAATCCTGCCAGTACCGTCGCACCTCAAAATACAAGGCAATTTTGGCTAACACCCATTTAACTGCTATATTCAAGCAGCAGCAGTCCAACGAACATATACAACAGTCAATAAATTCAAACATTAACAATTAGCAACACAATACAAACAGAAAACATTTCATCAAATACAAACACCTTTAATCAAAACTACTCTAAACAGATCTTCCCAAATATCTTCTTAATGTTGAAGACTTGTTCCGAAACTATTGATAGCAAAAGGTGCTCCGAAAAATAAAATAAAAATATGAAAAATTTTAAAAAAGTGAGTAGGCTTAGATTCCAAAGTTTGGGATCAATATCTTTTGCATAGCTATTAAGGCTAATACTGCGCGTTAAGTGACCAATTGCCTATTTATATGCACACTAAGGGCACAAAACCCTAGGCAGCTGCATTCCTACGTGAGTCTTGGGCTGGTCGGCTGCTGTGCACTGTTCCATTGCTCCTCTCCTTCAATTTCTTGGCCAAGTTATCACCTTTGATACTTGTCTCATCATTCTAAACACTTGGGGAGGGTGAGACTTAGCCTTGGGGCTGCATTGTTGCCATCTTTCTGAGTTAAGAGAGCTATGTTGGCTGAGGTGTGGGGCTGAGTTTGGAGCTTGAGTGGTGGAAACCTTGTTGAGGACATTTTAAGCTTCAAAGTGTCATCTTGTGGTGCAAGAACCCACCTTGGAGGTGCCATTTTCGTGCTCCTACGTGGTCTGAGTTTGAGGAGCTGTTGGTGAGCTCCAAGTGTCCTCATTCCCCTGTTTTTGAGCCTTTGTGAGTTTTACCAACCATGATCATGAGTTTAAATGCTTAAAAATGGAACCTTGATACATGTACTGAGCTAAGTTGATAACCTAAGGGTGGGGAAGGTCAAACACACCTAGAAATGCATGTTTAAGTGTCTTTAATCGGTTAAAGTTGGACCCTTTGGACTGGATATTTACGAAATGCATAAACTGCATTCTGTCGTGAGATATCCAGATATTTGTCGAACAGATATCTGGATATCGATATCCGGATATTCATATCCGGATATGGGATCTGGATATCCGGATATGGTATATCTGGATATGGTCAGTGTGATATCCGGATATTGCATATCCGGATATGCACTCTGGAATATCCGGATATTCTGGGATTTCAAAGAACAGTAGTTGTGCTGTGGGTGCAGTAGGCTATTGGGGGTTTGTGGACCCTAGATTAAGGAAGTTGAACTTCTGTAATTAATGGACTAAGTCTGAATCACATGATTAAGGGCTTATGGCTTTGTTGGAAGCCTTAAGACGTAAAACGTAAAGGAAAGGCGTAGTCTTTAAGTTGTATGCTTGTGATGCATAATTAATGGTATATTATTGGTCCATAACAGATTGTGATACTGCTGTGTTTGGACTTGAGAGTGGTTGGACTTGAGAGTGGTTGGACTCTTGGCTTGGATTGATTGATTACTGAGATTTCTTGTTTAGAGATCTCACCCCACGTTTGGGGACGCTTATTTCAGGTTCAGGTAATGTTGAGGGCTCAGGTGGCAGGAGGCCAGAGTTGAGTTAGACATATCTGTGTTATGCTGACATGTTGGATGCTGATTATTGACTGCTGTTTATGTTTTCCTTTATTATTATGTTGAGACTGAAATTGGGCATTGTTGCCTCATTTGGTGAGCATGGGGTTTGTCCATGCCACATAGACTTGTTATTGTCTTCTTTAGTTAAAGTTGCATAAAATGTACCAGGATTTTGGTCCAGGCTATGTGTTGTAGTCCTGTGACTTAGATACTCACTTATATTTTTATATGAGGTATTTTAGTTAGTTGTCTTGCAATTTACATACAGGCATTATTTTATGAAATTGATTAAGTAATCAAGTTGGTTAAGGTTAATGACGTCATAATTGAATCAAAGAAAAAGTTATTCCGCTTTTTAATTAAGCGTGGCTTAATATGATAGTTTGTTAACAATCTGGGTTAAAACGGGCTGTTACATTGACTGCTGTTATGTTTTCCGCTATGATTAAGTTATAATTTGCTGAGACCGTTATTGGGCATTGTGCCTTATTTGGTGAGCATGGGGTTTGTCCATGCCACATAGACTCGAGTATGCTTTCTTTTAGTTAAAGTTGTATTAATGTATCAGGATTTTGGTCCAGGATATGTGTTGTAGTCCTGTGACTTAGATAATCACTTTATATTTATATATGAGGTAATTCAGTTAGTTATCTTGCAATTTACATACAGACAGTATTTTATGAAATTGGTTGAGTAATCCAGTTGGTTAAGTTTAATGACGTCATAACTGAATTAAAGAAAAAATTATCCTGCATTTTAATTAAGCATGACTTAATACGATAGTATGTTAACAATCCGTGTTAACACGGGCTGTTACATTTATCTCTTGTAGTCACAAAAATTTAAACTTTAAACTATTTTTATGAACTTTTAAATTTTGTTTTGTTTTGTTGTGAACTAGAATATTCAAATATATATTATTTTGGGGTTATTTATTGTTGAATTTGTTGGTGTATCAGATGGGCTATTGATATTAGTCTATGAACTGATAATTATTCGGTTTTGTTAAGTGACACGAATAAGTATAAGTTCTTCCATAAAAAAACCAATAATTAGAACAGTAAGAGAAGTAAACAGAAAGAAACAAATATAAACTTATGAATTAGTATACACTTACTACGGTCATTTCAAAGAATCGGTCCAACTAATTATCAAATTAATCAATTTTTGAGTGTAAAATGGACTAATCTTATTCATCATTATATAAATGATTTACCAGTCAAACAAGAGAATCTATTCATCTTTAACACTTGACTATAATGTGCCACCAGCTGCGTATTAAAATTGACACGTGCCGATAGAAGATAGGTCCTAGAAGATTATAAAAGGGCCATGACATTGCTATAGTATTTGCACCATTCGAGCATTGAACTTACGAGCAAACATGTCTCCCAAATACTTGTCACTGAGTCTGCTAGTAGTACTTGGATTAGTGCTTCTAGCCACCACTTCTCTTGCCTACCATGACCATCATGACCATGACCATTATGACCATGACCATCATGACCATTACCATCATGGCTACGAGCCTCCTTATAAGAAGTATCCTCCATCCATGGAGGAATCTAAGAAGGAAACTTCAAAAATGGGTTATACTACCCTCGATCATCATGGAGGGGGGCATGGGGGGCATGGAGGGCATGGGGGCCATCATCCTCCATCCATGGAGGAATCCAAGAAGGAAACTTCAAAAGTGGGTTATACTACCCTCGATCATCATGGAGGGGGGCATGGGGGGCATCATCCTCCATCCATGGAGGAATCTAAGAAGGAAACTTCAAAAGTGGGTTATACCACCCTCGATCATCATGGAGGGGGGCATGGGGGGCATTCAAAAGTGGGTTATACCTCCATCCATGGAGGAATCCTCCGTCCAGAAGGAAACTTCAAAAGTGGGTTATACTACCCTCGATCATCATGGAGGGGGGCGTGGTCCGCGCAGGCCTCCCCATAATAAGTATCCTCCATCCAAAAATTAAGTGCACATAAAGCTACCACTGTTGATGAAATAAGCTTTGAAGACTTTGAAATAAAAGCATTTTATGCTATCCTGTAATATCAATAGTGAAATTTGGCTTGTTTAAAGAATAAATATGCCATGTATGCAATCATATTTTCTATTTTCTTCCAGTTATGTAAACTAGTGGAATAGTAAAGCTGCTACATGATGTTGTTGAATAATAGCTTGAGTTTTTGTTTGAAGTGACGTGCATATTTTTTACTTATGCTGTAGAAATTAAGATTACCTGTTCACACCAAAGCTGCTTAATGCTCCGTGTTTATATCAACAGCTTAATACTCAATGTTTGTGAATGTGTTCATATATATGTCGATTTTCTTTCAACGATAACAATACACAATTAATTGTTTCTACACAGCAATACATATTCCCTATTGATATATAGTGAAGGCAAGGCTATTACCACTATCAGTGAATTTGTGTCGATTAAATTATGCTCAACAAATTCTATTATCACTCAGAAATATTGAGTTCGGTGCTAAGCGCTAAGCGAATTATTCTTTTAAGAGAGGACAAAGGTTTCAGCTCTTGAAATGTTAATTGTGGGGAAAACCATATTACTCTATACGTAATGAGACTAATTAGTCTTACATCCAAAGGTTATTGTAGCCTAAGCACAGATTTGTCAAAGCAATTAAATTTAATTCCTTCTATCTAACACATTTCTACGTTAGATCTAACTCCAGAAATTCTATGTCGAAAACTCTAATTCTTTGTCGAAAGCAGCCCCTTTGGGAGGATGCTTGTGAATAATTGTAAAGGCAAAAATCATAACACAGTTTAAATCAAGTTATGGAAAGTTTTACTTTTTGTAAAGTTCCTAAGTTACACAACGTTAGTCAGAATAGCAGACATTTGGACACTAAAATAGAAGGCTACAACAACGATCAAGCTGGTAACTTGCATTCCCCAACGCAAACAGGCTTAGAACATGATATGAAACATGTCAAAGTTTAGTATGCTTTGACATAAGTGGGTTATACTACCCTCGATCATCATGGAAGGGAGCACTGGTCATCTTCGTGAAGAAGAAGGATGAGATAATGCGATTGTGCACCGACTACAGGCAGTTGAACAAGGTGACGATCAAGAACAAGTATTCCCTTCCATGTATTGATGATTTGTTGGATCAGCTCAGGGGTGCTTGCGTGTATTCGAAGATTGTTCTCTGGTCCGGATACCATCAGATTCGGGTAAAGCCGGAGGATGTCCGTAAGACCGCGTTTTGCTCGAGATACGGTCATTATGAGTATTTGGTGATCCCGTTTGGACTCTCCAATGCACCCGCAGTGTTCATGGACTACATGAACAGGATTTTCCAGCCGTACCTGAATCAGTTTGTGATCGTCTTCATTGACGACATCTTGATTTACTCCAAGACAGAGGAGGAGCATTGTAACACCCCGTGTATTCCCGGAATATTAACATTACATTGTATTAAGCTGTGCTTAATTAAAAATGCGGAATATTCTTTTTCTTTTCAATTATGACGTCATTATCAATTACCAACTTGATTACTTAATAAATTTCATAAAAACAATGTCTGTATGTAAGTTGCAAGACAACTAACTAAAATACCTCATAACATAAAGATAAGTGTGTATCTAAAATCACGGATCTACATCACGTAGTCCGGACAATATCTTGATACATTATTACAACATCAAATAAAACTTAAGACATAACGAGTTTACGTGGCATGGACAAACCCCATGCTCACCAAATAAACAGCAAGGTCAAACAAGTCTCAGCATAAAACTCCAAAAACATAAATGAAGCTAAAAACATATAAACAACAGGTACAATCAGCATAAAGTCAGCACTAACTAGCTCAACTCTGGCTTCCTGCCACCTGAGGCCTCAACATTACCTAAACCTGAAATAAGCGTCCCCAAACGTGGGGTGAGATCTCTAATCAAATAAATCTCAGTAAGACAAGGGGTCCTCAAGGATCATCCACCCCAAGCTCACTTACATGTGCAATATAAGTTCTAAAAACAGTAATTCAATATAAGTTCTGTAATAGCCCGTGTTAACCCGGATTGTTAACATACTATCGTATTAAGCCACGCTTAATAAAAATGCGGAATAACTTTTTCTTTAATTCAATTATGACGTCATTAACCTTAGCCAACTTGATTACTTAATCAATTCCATAAAATACTGTCTGTATGGAAATTGCAAGACAACTAACTGAATACCTCATATATAAATATAATGTGAGTATCTAAAGTCACAGGACTACAACATATAGCCTGGACCAAAATCCTGATACTTTAATACAACTTTAAAGAAAGAAGACAATAACAAGTATATGTGGCATCGACAAACCCCATGCTCACCAATTAAGGCAACAATGCCCACTATCAGTCTCAACATAATAATAACGGAAAACATAACAGCAGTCAATAACCAGCATCCAATGTCAGCATAACACATATATGTCTAACTCAACTCTGGCCTCCTGCCATCTGAGCCCTCAACATTACCTGATCCTGAAATAAGCGTCCCCAAACGTGGGGTGAGATCTCTAAATAAGAAATCTCAGTAAGGCAAGGGGTCCTCAAGGATCTTCCACCCCAAGCTCACTTACATGTTCAATATAAGTTTAAAAGCAATATTTCCAATATTAGTTCCGAAACTATGCAGTGCAACATATATTCGTGCCATGTGTGTTTTTACTGTCTACTGGCCAGAGAAATGTAGGAATACGTCTAAACCCACATGAGTACAAGGAACACCGCTTGCACCTCACCCACAGCCTCACCTTATCGTATGTACCACATACTCAGGCTTACCGTTTAGGTGGACACCACATTGCATATCATAAAAGCACATTTGCATAAAATAGCTCAACAGCATTCTCAATTATCAAAAGCATGTAACACAACATGCATAAACCACATCCCCAAGGGACATGGTGGAACCACAACATGGCTAAACCGAGGACACGAAAGCTTACCTTGCAAGCTAGCTACCCAAGCCAAGAGTCCAACCACTCTCAAGTCCAAACACAGCAGTATCACAATATGTTATGGACCAATAATATATCATTAATTATGCATCACAAACATACAATTTAAAGACTATGTCTTTCCTTTACGTTTTACATCTTAAGGCTTCCAACAAAGCCATAAGCCCTTAATCATGTGATTCTGACTTAGTTTATTAATTACAGAAGTTCAACTTCCTTAATCTAGGGCCCACAAACCCCCAATAGTCTACTGTTCACTCAGCACGGCTACTGTTCTTCGAAATCCCAGAATATCCGAATATTACACAGCATTCTCAATTATCACTCACACTGACCATATCAGGATATACCACATCCGGATATCCAGATCCCATATCCGGATACCATATCTGGATATCGATATCCGGATATCTGTTCGACAAATATCCGGATATCTCACGACAGAATGCAGTTTCTGCATTTCGTGAATATCCACTTCCAAAGATCCAACTTTTAACACTTAATTACGTTAAAGCATGCGTCTTTAATCTGTTTTAGGTTCATACTCAGATTACCCTCTTGTTTACTCATTAAACATGGCAAGACATCAACTTTAACCACCAAAAACTTAAGATCAAAGGTGGCAAAGCTTACCAAAGCTCAAAATAGAGCAACACTAGCCCTTGGAGCTCACAACTGGACCTTCAAGGTTCTGACTTTGGTCCATAACGAAAATGGACAACCAAGGTTGGTTTTTGCACTACAAGATGGCTTCTTAAACCTTAGAGTATCATAACCATGGCTTCCTTTATCCTCACCCTAAGAACTCAGTCTCAAACGCCATCATACAGTGGCTGTGCACACTTCAAAGGTCACTCTACACTCTCACCAAGCACAAGCACCCTCACTCTAGGTGTTAAGGAGAAGAAATGGTGAAGGAAATGGCCTCAAGCTCAAGAAATGGCCTCAAAACTATGCAGTGCAACAGATATCTAAGACATGTATGTTTATCGCTATCTACTGGCCAGAGAAATGCAGGAATACGTCTATACCCACATGAGTACAAGGAACACCACTTGCACCTCACCCACAGCCTCACCATCTTGTATGTACTATATACTCAAGCTTACCGTATAGGTGGACATCACATGCATATCATAAAAGCACATTGCATATAATAGCTCAACAGCATTTCCAAAACATCAAAGCATATAACACAGCATGCATAAATCACATCCCCATGGGACATGATGGAACCACAACATGGCTAAACCGATGACACGAAAGCTTACCTCTTAAGCTAGCTATCCAAGCCACAAACTCGAAGTCCACACACAGCAGTATTAAGATCTGTTATAGACCATTAACATATCAATAAACAGGCATCACAAGCATACAATAAAAGACAACGCCTTTTCTTTTACGTTTTACATCTTAAGGCTTCTAACAAAGCCACAAGCCCTTAATCACAAGATTCTGACTTAGTCCGTTAATTACAGAAGTTCAACTTCCTTAATCTAGGGTCCACAAACCCCCAATAGCCTACTGTCTGAATAGTAAAGCTACTGTTCTTCGAAATCCCAGAATATTCGGATATTTCTTGAAGCATATCCGGATATGCAATATCCGGATATCACACTGACCATATCCGGATATACAATATCTGGATATCCAGATCTCATATCCGGATATCAGTATCCGGATATCAGTATCCGGATACCATATCCGGATATTTGCTCGACAAATATCCGGATATTTCATGACAGAATGCAGTTCTGCATTTTCGTGAAGATATCCAATCAAGGTTGGGTTTTTACCGATTAAAGACCCTAAAGCATGCATTTCTAGGTGTGTTTGACATTACACAATGTTAAGTTATCATCTTTTAGCCTTTACATGCATCAAGGTTCCATTTTTAAGCATAAAAACTCAAGTTAAAGGGTGGTGATCATACCACAAGCCAAAACAGAGGTGGATGATGTTCTTGGAGCTCTCTCAACAACTCCAAAACTCAGGTCCAACAATGTGTATGAAAATGCCACAAAGTTTGGCCCTTTCAACACAAAGGAAGCTTCTCAAACCAAGAACAAGGTGGCTCTCAACCCAAAACCCAACTCAGCACACTCAAAGGCTACAAACAGTGGCCAAAACCTCCAGAACAACACCCTTACACTCTCACAATAAAGATTCCCTAGTGTTTACACACTCAAAGATGCAAAGAAACAAGTAAAGGTGATCACTTGGTCAAGGAATGGTGAAGAAAGGCTAAGAAGAACAATTCTGATCAGCCTCCAACACCCACTCACGCAGCCAAGGTAGTTATCTAGGGCAATGTGCCCTTAAAGATGGTATTTATAACCGAAAGGCCACTAAACACGTTGTATTAGCCTTAATAGCTACGCAAAAGATCTTGATCCCAAACTTTGTAATCTTAACCTACTCATTTTTCTAAGAATTATCATATTTTTATTTTATTTTTCTGAACAACTTTCCGGTACGCGCTTTTCCATAGCCAGTATCAGTTCTGGTATCAGATCACAATATTTTAACTTGAAATTCATTTTACAAGTTCTATATAATATTTTAGTAATTATCATGCACTTATAATAATTTTTCAGGATACTTTTTCGGTACGCATTTATACCGACTACCAGAACCGGTATCTGCACTTTTCTTCCGAAAAGCGACTTTCAGCATTCTTACCCACTTACTATAATTATTTAAGCCACATACTAATTATTAGGGTCAATTATGGAATCAGTTACTAATTTATCACAATTAATCGATTAATTACCTTAATTAGCGGTGCGGGTTCTTACAAGCATACTGAGCACTTGAAGATTGTGTTGCAAGTGTTGAAAGAGAAAAAGCTATATGCAAAGCCATCGAAATGTGAGTTTTGGCTCAAGTCGGTGAAATTTCTGGGTCATGTGATTTCCGCTGATGGAGTTGCAGTTTGTAACAGCCCGTGTTAACCCGGTTAGTTAACATACTATCGTATTAAGCGTGTGCGGAATAACTTTTTCTTTAATTCAATTATGACATCATTAACCTTAGCCAAGTAGATAACTTAATCAATTTCATAAAATAAATCCTGTATGTAAATTGCAAGACAACTAACTGAATACCTCATATATACATATTAAAGTGAATATCTAAAGTCACGGATATACAACACGTAGTCCAGACAATATCCTGATACATTATCCAACTTTAAATAAAACAAGACATATTCAAGTCTATGTGGGATGGACAATCCCCATGCTCACCAAATAAGGCAACAATGCCCAACAAAAGTCTGAACAGCAAACATCATAGTACTATATGAAGCTAAAAGCATAAAACAGTAAACAGGATCCAGCACCCAACATGTCAGCATATACAACAATATCTAACTCAACTCTGGCCTCCTGCCACCCGAGGTCTCAACCCCAGGGTTACCTGAACCTGAAATAAGCGGCCCCAAACGTGGGGTGAGATCTATAACAATAAATCTCAGTAAGACAAGGGGTCCTCAAGGATCTTCCACCCAAGCTAACTTACATGTGCAATACAAGTTCTAAAAGCAGTAATTTCCAGTATAAGTTCCAAAAGTATGCAGTGCAACAGATATCCATGCCATATGAGTTATCACTATTCTACTGCCAGAGAAAATGCAGGAATACATCTATTACCCACATAGTAGTACAAGGAACATCGCTTGTACCTCACCCACAGCCTCACCCTGTTGTATGTGCCACATACTCAGGCTTACCGTATAGGTCGACCCACATGCATATCATAAAAGCACATTGCATATAAAGCTCAACAGCATTTCCAAGACATCAAAAGCACGTAACACAGCATGCATCAGACCATATCCTCATGGGACATGGTGGAACCACAACATGGCTAAACCGAGGACACGAAAGCTTACCTTGCAAGCAATCAATCCAAGCCAAGAGTCCAACCACTCTCAAAGTCCAAACACAGCAGTATCACAATATGTTATGGACCAATAATATATCATTAACCAAAGCTCATATGTATAAGCATAAAGACTACGTTTTCCTTTTACAGTTTATGTCTTAAGGCTTCCCACAAAGCCATAAGCCTTTAACCACTTAGGTTCTGACTTAGTTCAATTAATACAGAAGTTCAACTTCATCAATCTAGGGTCCACAAACCCCTAATAGCCTAATGTACTAACAGCACAACTACTGTTCTTCGCAAACCCAGAATATCCGGATATATGTCGGGGGCATATCCGGATATCCTATATCCGGATATCGCAGAACCCCATATTCGGATATCAATATCCAGATATTTCTCGAACACATCCGGATATTTCACGACAGAATGCAGTTTCTGCATTTTGTGAAAGCATCCCCCAAAGGTCCAACTCTTAACACTTAAAAACGTTAAAGCATGCATCTTTACACTGTTTTAAGTTCATACTCAGATTACTTACTTGTTTAACTTATTAAACATGTCAAGACCTCAACTTTGAAGCATAAAACTTAAGATCAACGGTGGCAAAGCTTACCAAAGCTTAAAACAGAGCAACAATGGCTCTTGGAGCTCACAAATGGTCCCTCAAAGTCTTGACTTTGCCCAACACGAAAATGGCACCAAAGCTATGACCTTTCTTCACAAGAAAGGCTCCTTGAAGCTCCAACACTCAAGGAAGAGACTCACAACACCCACCCAAAGCAACTAAGTCCTCAAACATGCTTCACACAACCACCAAACTCAGAAGGGAAGCTCACCTCACACTCACAATGCTACACTCAAGTGTTTACAAGGAGGAAGTGTGAAGAATCATGAAGAAAAAGGGAGAAAATGGTTCACAAAGCTCACAAATGAGGTGGAGAAGCCAAGGGCAGCACATGGGAGAGCTGATCAGTCTTCCTGTCACGTAGGAAACTGATTTCTATGGTTGTGTGCCCGTAGTATAAGTATAAATATCCACATGGTCACTTAACGCGCAGTATTAGCATTAGTAGCAACGCAAAAGATTTTAATCCCAAACTTTGGAATCTTAACCTACTCATTATTCTAAGAATTATCATATTTTTATTTTATTTTTCGAAGCACCTTTCCAGTACGCGTTTTTCCATAGCCAGTATCAGTTCTGGCATCAGTTCTCATTATTTTGACTTGAAACTCGTTTTACCAGTCCTAGATATTATTCTAGTAATTATCTTGCACTTATTATTATTTTCCGGGAAACTTCACCGGTACACATTTATACCGGGTAGCAGAACCGGTATTTGCGCTTTTCGCCCGAAAAGCGACTTTCAACATTATTACCCACTTACTATAATTATTAAAGCCACATAATAATTATTAGGGTCAATTATGGAATTATTTCCTAATTATCACATTTATTTAATTAATCTCCTTAATTAGCGGTACGGGTTCTTACATTCACCCCACCTTTTTAAGGATTTTGTACTCAAAATCAGAAACATACTTGTCTCGAAAGTCGGGATACTGCCGGAGAAGCTCGTCCTCTCGCTCCCAGGTACACTCCTCGGGACTACGTCCAGTCCACTGCACTTTGACCATCGGAATAGTCTTGCTCCTTAGCTGCTTCTCGCCACGATTGAGAATCTTGAGTGGTACAACGAGAGTTTTTAGGTTCTCCAAATCCTCCACATCATCTGGTTGCACCACGCGCGAAGGATCCGCTATATACCTCCGAAGCTGAGACACGTGAAACACGTCGTGGATGTTAGCCAAGTTCGGAGGCAAGGCAAGTCGATAGGCAACAAGTCCTACTCTACCAAGGATCTGGTATGGCCCAATAAATCGCAGGCTCAACTTCCTCACTCCGCATGCTCGTCCAACACCGGTGACAGGTGAAAGTCTCACAAACATGTGCTCACCCTCACTGAACTCCAGTGGACGATGCTTGACATCATAATAACTTTTCTGGCGATTCTGCGCCTGCTTCAACTTTTCTCTGATCATCTGGATCTGCTGGGTAGTATCTTGGACAAAGTCCAAGCCAAATAGCTCTTTGTCTCCAACCTCAGACCAGAAGGTAGGAGTCTGACACCTCCTACCATACAGCGCCTCGTAGGTGCCATGCCAAGGCTAGCATGAAGACTATTGTTGTACGAAAATTCCACCAACGGAAGGTACCTATCCCATGCTGAACCCTACTCCAACGTGAAAACCCTCAACATGTCCTCCAATGTCTGGATGGTCCGCTCAGTTTGTCCGTCAGTCTGAGGGTGATAGGCGGTACTCAATCTCAACTGTGTACCAAAAGCTCCCTGCAGCGCCTCCCAGAATCGAGAAGTGAACTTCGGGTCCCTATTGCTGATGATACTCTCGGGCACCCCGTGAAGTCTCACAATCTCGCAGACATATATCTTGGCCAACTACTCTGTAGTGA
>JAVKPL010007910.1:0-31332 GCA_032173675.1 Gastrolobium villosum | reverse complement strand
CTTCCGCCGGGCATCGTCTCCGGAAATATATCGCCGGCTTGCGCCGGCGGCGAGGAGCCTGCAGGGTCTGAGGCGTTCTTCATCAAAAGGCGGTTTCGCAAAACGCAAAGAAAAGTTGCCGTTTCTGCTGAAGCAGTGGACTCAACTTCACCTGAAGCACACAAGTTTGTAGGCTTGTAGCAGATTAGGAAAAAGAATACAGTAGAGAAGGGTTGGTACACGTCATCAACTTTTTAGTTCATTTAAACCTAATTGGATATTAGATTGAAATAAAAAATACGGTATCAATTTTTTTTAATTAAAATCATGGATCCCATACCATGTAACATTCAATAGTTAAATATATTGACAGTTTGAAAATTATTATATATTTACTTGAGTATTTTATTTTAAAATGATAAAAGAATTAATAATATTAAAAAATGAGGAAGGATATTGTAACAACTAAGTTGTGTTACTACCATGTTACTACCAATCAATCTCACCGTTAGATCGTTTATGTTGATCCAACAGTTATATTTATTTCCATCTTTGTATGGTCATGATTTCCCAAATTTAATATTTTATATTTATTTCCACCTTTGTATGGTTATATTTCTCATATTTGATGCTTTCACTTTAAATTTGGGGAATGATGACCATACAAAGATAGAAATAAATATAACCGTTGGATCAACATAAGCGATCTAACGGTGAGATTGATGGGTAGTAACATGATAATAACACAATTTAGTTATTACAATATCTTTCCCGTTAAAAATTATGAAACAAAGTTTTTCATATTCAAATTCGTCACATTTTTTATTTTAAATAATTCAATCAATGAAAATAAATGCCATTCTATTTTGTTGTATCTCTTTATGTGAATATAAACTAATTTAATGAGCATATATAACCTAACTTTTACGGCTACTTTTTATTATTTTTTAAAATTTAAAAACAATATTTCTCTTTTTTTTAGTGAATAAATTAATTTGAACACTAAAAGAAACTAAAATAGACCTGGGTCAAAGAGCAAAAGGGTGAATACTATTAGCATTCAAAAAATTTGCAGGTAATTAGACTCTGATTTTTCCACAATTTGCTGAACGTTCAAATAACACAGAGAAAGCTCCCAGAATTTCTAGTATCAAAACGGAGATTTATGCTCTTCATTTTAAACCACTATTTAACTTTTGATTTTTATTTTGTACATCAGATTTGATCTAATCAAATCATATTAGGGTAGTCATCCGTACGCTCATTAGAGCAAGTAACTTGCGCCTGCTAGTCCTCGGTCACCTTGTGCTTACATGGACTCAAGCTCATCTGTTCAAAACACATGTATTAGTTCATGCCATTAAATATGATATAAGTATGCAAGACATTAGGCTCATTTAGCCACTAACATAATTAAGTTTTGTCTAATTAAACTCCTTTAATGAGTCGAACTCATTTAAAGACAACACAAAGTACTAGCAATACTTTGTGACCCTGGAATTAAATGAAAGATCAAGTGATCTACCATTCTCATTTGGTTACCTTGCCAAGTAAGTCGCATCAGTCTCTTGTGGACAACTAATCCCTTATAGAGATGATAAATCCTTTCAATGTGTTCTTATGTACTGATGCCCTAAAGTCATATCCAATGGTACACTATTCTTCTCATTCTCAGGTGAATAAAGTAGTATAATCAAAGTATGACCATTAGATATATTATTTGATGACAACCTCATGTCTAAGGATGATCCACACTATCAAATAACGAGATATTGTATCAAATGATACAAGTTGTAAGGATTTCTTGTGAAGTTTCTTAGTGGGTTAGTTTGGTGTAATTTGTTTCGCTAACAAATCCATCCACAACATCGGCTATGAGATATTGTATCAAATCCATACATGTTGTAAGGCATCTTTATGCTTGCATCCATGAGGTACATGCCTTAGATCATTAAGTAAAATAGTCTGATGTCATGCTGGACTAATTGAGTCAACCAATGCCCTTTCTCGATGACTCTAAACTAGGAATAAGTTAGCGAATAATTGAATAATGCATCTGACTATCTGAGTTCTCATGATTTATGATCTCATAACAGATTCTCAAATGTACACCTCGATATCCCAATGGCCTTTCAACCATTTAAGAGCTTGTTTGGAGTCTCTCTTTTTTAAGTTAAAAGCTGCTTATAAGCTAAAGTTAAAAAAAGCTAAAAGTTGCTTGGTGATTGAATAAAATATTTAGCTTAAAAGTTACTGAAAAGCACATATTTCAAGAAAAGTTGATAAGAGCTTAAAAAAAAGCTCCTCATAAGTGCTTTTATGCCTGCTTGGATCCTCTCTTTTTTAAGCTAGAAGCTACTTATAAGCATAAGCTAGGTCAAACAGGTTTTGGGAAAATCTTTTATCATGAAAAACTCTTTTTTTTATAACGAAGAAAAAAGCTGAAAGCTATAAGCTCCTAGGAGGAGCTTTTTTTTAAGCTCTTATCTACTTTTCTTGAATTGTGTGCTTTTTTTTTAATGAAGAGTTATAAAGATGGAGAGAGAGAGAGAGAGAGAGATAATTCTCTGGAAATATGTGCATTTAAGTAACTTTTAAGCTAAAGTTTTTATATAATTACCAAACAGCTTTTAACTTTTATTTTTAAGCTCTTTTTTTAGCTTTAGTTTATAAGTAGCTTCTAGCTCAAAAAAGAGAGGATCTAAACAGGCTCTTAGCTTTTTCTTCATTATAAATAAAAGAGTTTTTCTCAAAACATGTTTGGCATAACTTCTGCTTATAAATAACTTCTAACTTAAAAAGGAGATGATCCAAACAGGCACTAAACATATAAACAAGGAGATAAAATAATATGGAATAGATAAAGTTTTGCTATAATATTGTTCATGAAATTAAAATGTCAAAATACATGGTGTATTAGATTGTCTCGTAGAAGTTTTTTTTTATTGAAAAAAATAATTTTTGGTTAAAAAAAAGTCCATCCAAATGGGCTTTAAGACAACTATACTAACAAATATTACCTAACTTATATTTCACAAATATTAAGGAATTACCCTCTGAAAATCAGGCATCAGGCTTCCCCTTATTTTACTTTATTTTTCACCGCAAAAGGTAATGGTTTAATGAGGGAGAGAGACATTGAGCGTAGCGGGGTAAAGAATTACTACAATTTGAAGATTTCTTGAGATTGTCATAATTTGATGAGGTAATTAGAGTAATTGATGATTCTTGCTTCATCTCGATCTGAAATGAGGACCGTGTTTCTTTCACCCGCCCATTTAATCCTTATACCCTTATCTATAATTCTTAGAACTCGTTTGATGGACAGGATAAGATAAGAATGGATAAGATAAAATGATCAGATAAAAATAGAATATAATATGGGCTTTTCTCCATCATAAACCACATAGCATGATTAACCAGCAATATACGGTCCTATACCCTAGGATTCTTTTTACATTAATTAACTTATATGTTTCATTTCTATATTCAAGCATGCACCTCCATAATCCATAACCATAGTCCATAAACTTATATGGAAGGATAAATAAATACTTGGTTTTAGGGAATACAAATGGAAATTAAATATGAAGATGAATTTCTTTATCAACCTTCTCTGTTACTAGTCGGACCGGTTGACCTATATATATAAATATATATAAATATAAACACATAAATTCAATTATATTCTTCATATTTAAAATGAGTGAAATAAAGTTCACTAAATAAACTAAAAAATCACTCAATCACACTTTTACAAGTTCATAAGACACAAAAAAAAATGCATATCATTACTAAGTCAATTTAATTGCAACTCAGAATTCTCATAAACATACTTCTCAATGACATTCAAAAGGCCAGATGTTGTGAACTTATATTTTTTAAATTCATATACATTGAAATGTCATATGTCTCATTCTCTTAATTTATTGTTCCACAAAAATTGCTTCAGTATTGGAAGCTGGAATTTGAGACCATCGTAGAAGAGTATATTACTAGCAAAAAAATACAAAAATTTTTAAAATAAATTCTACAATTTTTTTCTGACAAAATGAAATAATTTTTGTTATTGATTTTTTATATATATTTATAAAAATGCATGATCCATCCAGATCACCGATTTTGGTCGAGTTTGACCGAATCCAATACATATGGTCAGTTCAATACTTGACTCGAACTGATTTAGTGACCAATTTATCAGATTTTCAGATTGGATCGAGTTTGATAACATTACTATAAAGCCACCACCAAACATCAAAAAGGATAAATACATAAAAAGCAACATTATCTGACAAAGTGATGGCTTGTACGGCTAGAGTAGTACACATAAGAAAGCTACTTTTTAAATTAGGGTTTTATAAAAATTATATTATAGAAAAAGTGATTCTATTATGTTATAGAGATTCGTTTTGCGTGTCGTAATTATTTTTTTTGGCTACAAAAAATGTGGATCCCACAAAATGTTGTGTGGGTAGGAATCTTATTCTAATCATGATAAATGACAAATGCAAATTCCTTTAAATTATTAGGTAATTATGTGCATTGGAAGTTTAACTTAATATAAGATTGAACATTATCACGAACACTATTAACCAATTATACCAAGCAAATTTTCCCCAAAAGCTGAAATTCTTAAAGCCAAACTGAGAAATGTAAAGATCTGATCTGATACGTACCAGATCAGATCGAACAAAGTGTTCTATATCCAACGTTTTTCCAACAAAGTGCTGCTGTCAGAAATTTTTACAATTTTAATATGGTTTGTTGAACTATACGTGAGTAGGAAAAGGATATAAAGAATTCATTTGTTTTCTTGCAGAATTCTAAGATATTAGAAACAATTCTGAGTTACAACCTCTGATATATGTTTTGTTAATCAAATATCGATATGGTTTACTTATTCCTTCGAGCGCCGTAAGGATTTATAATTAACAAAACGTAATAAAATACATGAGATCATGATAAACTAAACAAACAAACAAACAAAAACACACACACACACACAATGCTTTGAGCTTTTTTTATATGCTGAATCTCCGCAAGTGATGATTTTTTTTGGGTGAATCTTCATTAAGATCACAATGCATTTTCAGAAAGTAGCAGTTAATACTGCTTCTCCCACTACATGCCCTGCTATTGCCTCCAACAGCTTCTGCTTCGTCACCTGCCAACGTTTTTGAACAAATTAAGGCTTTTATATTTAATTTTAGGGTTATATTTATAATATTTATCTCATTTTACATGCGCACGAAAAAGATAGGTGGATCCCACTTCTTCTTTTTTCCCTCAACTTTTACCTACGGGTCCCACTTGGGATCTTGTTTCTATAATATTTATTTTCCAACAACATAAAAAAATTATTTCCTTTATTTTTATGATGTTGAATAATTACTTCTATTTTTTAAGGAATGGAACTTTCGCAATTCATTTGTCACATACCTTTCTTGATAAAGGAGCTAGACCTTCCGATTGATCAAATGACCAGGTTATAACTAGTTTACGGACATTTTGCAGTTAATTATTATATATATTTCTTCTTACTTTAAATAACAAAATAAACATATTTTTTCATACCCTACTTATTTTTTTTATATAAGTAAATGTAACATTAAAACAAGATAAATGCATTTCTTGATATATGCACTCTAATTTTATTTTTCAAATAAATAAGTGTAACAAAAGTTTTGTGTGAACACCAACGGATAAAGGTTAATGTTGATGAAATTAGTGTAACAAAAAAACAACTTGTAATAATTATTTTCGTTGGTGTATTTGTCTGCTTATCTAAGCTAATAGTCTGATAAGCAAGCATGGCTAATAATTAAAAAAGATTAAATTAGTTTTTCCTTTTTAATCGAGCTCTTGTCTTTTAAATGTTTACGCATAGCATTTTTTAACATTTCTTTTGAATAACTATAATTCCAAGAATAACAATTAAGTTAATTGCTGTGTAGATGTATACGCAAAAGAACCAAATTATTAGACTCTACTTTTCGTGTAAAAATCATCTCTCACTAAGATATATTTCATCTCAAAGATTAAATCAGAGAAGTTAATTAAAGTCTAAAATTATTGAGTTATAATATCAAATTAAGCCAAATTCAGCCTAGTTAAGTTAATACCTGGTTATCAAAGTGCATGTCATAATCCAGAGCATAGAGCTTGAACTCAAACCTATCCCCATAGTTAGGCATCTTGGGACCACGCCACACATGCACGTTCCAATCGTTAAGCCCTTCTTCAATTCTACTATATTCTCCGCCCAGTTCCTCTTCTTTCCCGGAGAGCCCTTCCGGCAGTCCCTTCACGGTTACCGGAATATTCACCACCACCCAATGGGTGAACGGCACCATGCGTCCAGTTGGGTCCATGGCGTTAATGTTCTGCACCATGAAAATATTTCATGTAGTATCATCATGCATACTAAGAACTCAAATAAGTAAGTATATCACATATTTAAATTTTAAAAATATATTCACAAAAGGTTAAATTTATTATTAATGTCAGGCAAAAAAATTAAAATATTACTATTTTAATAAATAATTACGAATACATAGCAGTTTCGAAACTATTTATAAATCTATAGTAGTCTCGAAACTATTTACAAATCTATAACAGTCAGTGGCAAAAAAAAAGTTAACTTATGAACCGTAAAAATTTGAAAAGGCATAACTTTTGACTCGGGTATCCGAATGAGGTAATTCTTTTTTTGATTCCACATAACTTTTCGAGATCTACGCAATGACATCTCATTTGATATATTTTATCTCTCACAAACACAATTCAAATTTGCAACAATGATAATATAAAGATGACACCAAAGTAGATTAACCCATCTATAAATAAGGATACTTAATGTCATATTAAATTATATACTTATGCCAAGTGTTTGAAAAAAAATAGTTTACAAGTTTATTTATTAATTATTAAAATATATACAAATTTATATAATATTCTACCAAGTGTTTAGAATATTTATTTAATTATTTTCTTTATTAATACAGATTTTTCAAATTAACTTTTGAGTTTAAATCACAAATTTAATCTTTATTTTATTTTTCTTATTAATAATAATTTTTTAAATTTTGTTGTAATACACTATATAATACAATTATTGCAAATTTGAATTGTGTTTGTGAGAGATAAAATATATCAAATGAGATGTCATTGTGTAGATCTCGAAAAATTATATGGAATCAAAAAAAGAATTACCTCATTCGGATACCCGAGTCAAAAGTTATGCCTTTTCAAAGTTTTACGGTTCATAAGTTAACTTTTTTTTTGCCACTGACTGCTATAGATTTGTAAATAGTTTCGAAACTGCTATGTATTCGTAATTATTTATTAAAATAGTAATATTTTAATTTTTTTGCCATTGATATCATATAATAAATTTATTATTAATGTCATATAAGTTTCAATTTCTAATTTTCCTAAAAAAAATATAATTAAAAGTTTTTGTTATAACTCAAAGATATCCCCGGAGAGCCGAGGACTAATCCTCTCGGCACGTAAAAATTTCTGAAATGAATTTTATCTTTACCAAAAAAGTTTTTTTCATACATGCGGAAGAGAATCGAAGCCTGTTAACATAGTCAAAGAACTCAGCTATCTACCAACTATGTCGATGTAGTTAAGGGCGCTCACCTCCCTTTTATATGTTCTAACCGAAATTAAAGGATAATAAAAGTAACAAGTCTGAATTGATGATAAATATAATTTTTCTCAAAAAATAAATTCATGAAATTAAATTAAATTTACTTGCACTATAAGGGCCAATCTTTTGGTTTTGGGAGGCAGGTTATGCCATTCCAACGGCGGAGATATGTCCCATTTTGTGCCTATTCCTTCTTGTGTGCAGTATCTTGGCAGTTTTCCCCCTCCTTCTTTATCAATCGCCGGTGAAACCAATCTGAATTCGTTGCTAGCCATGGATGGAAACTCTGTTTTATGGCGCAATTTGCTATGTTTTATGCAATAGCTACAGCTAATTAAGCGGTGTGTTTATAGGTTAGCTCTATTGAGTGTTCATATATATGATTGTGGTGGAACAAGTGTCACGGTATAAACAAAGAGAATAGTATGGTTTTGACACGTTTGATACCACCTAGCGGTTCGGAATAATCTCAAAACATTGGAAAGAAAATTGAATATTCTTGGATGTTAGGAGAAGCTGTACAGAAGCTGCTGTTTCAAATAACCATATGGTGCAACTTTGCTCGGTAATTTATTTCTTAAACCGGTGTATAAGTTTTCACAAAAAAAGAAAAAAAGTTTTCAAAGTTTGTTTTTCGAATATTATCTGATTAAAATCATGAGACCAAATATGAATTGGATAAAATTTTAAGTTTTTCGCATTAATTTTATGAAATTATTGGTTAAACATATGGCTAAGTATAAATTAATTTATATTATATTAGTGAATTTGTACTACTTAATGACATGACCCGTAACAAGCTTAATTTGAGCCAAGAAATTAATCAAATTGGAATCGAGTTGTATATCATAAATTGTGTATGAGCTATATATATCAATATGGCTATCCTGAGGCCTGAGTTACATGATGGTGTTCCTGTCAATGAATATCATGTTTATTTGACCACCACTTATCTTTACATTTTAACTCATAAATATAAAAATATATAATATTATCATTTTTTTTAAGTTATATTTACAAATTTTTTGTTTACAAACTCTGACAAACTACACTATGTTTGACCGGTCATATACTAATCAAGAATATATGACACGATACTTAATTATAGTAATTTGTAAAAAAAAATTATAAACAAATATTTCCCTTTTTTTTTTTTTTAGCTTTTGAATTTTGTGTAATGATTTATAAGTTAGTTGACGTCGGTTCTTTTTCTGTTTAATCAACAAATTAAACTTCAAATGTTAATGTTATTCAAAATAACTATGTTATTCAAAATAACTATTATACATTTGTGCTTACCAAAAAAAAAAAACTACTATACATTTGTTGAAAGTTCTTCGGTGTTGTAGCATGCATACATGTTTAAGCGTATTTTTAAAAAGAATGAAAATGACGAGATTGATCTACAAATTAAAAAGATATATTCTAACTTTTTTTTATTTTTTTAGAAATATTTCAATTAGTTTATCGCTTCATAACTAGTTCGATTTGGGACGAATCTAGAATTAAGGCTTTAAACCCCTCTGAAAAATAGTGATCGAACACATGCTTCCACCTCCACATGAGCTTTTTTTATTTTGATACATGTAATGAATGAAAGAAAGCTCATTGTTAAAACTAGAAGAAATAAGGTTACCAAGCTTGAAAAGTAAATATAATTAAATTATACAAATATTGCTTCTTTCGGAGGTCCAAATATAACGCATTTGTTTCAACTGATCAATCTTTTTGTTCCCAAATATATTTATGCGAACTAATATGATACATAGATCTTTTATTTTACTGATTAATACGAATAACCCGCAAACTAAGACAAAAAAAAAAGTAGTCAACATTTTTAGATCAACTTTTATGTTAAAAATTGCCACACACAGATATTGCAAAAGTTGCAAGCTCATATACAGTGAAGGGCATTGTTAGCCAATAATAATTGAAGATTATCATAAGAACTTTGTAGACATATTGCTCAAATCCAAAAACATGTAACGGTAGCAATTCAGATCACCGATTAAAAATAAAATAGAAACCAAAAAAGGTAAAGTCAAATGTAATAGTGAAAACCACGTTCATTTTTAATTTTCGGGGCCGTCAAATGAGTAATTTTTGTTCTTTAATGTCCGTTTCACAATCCTTGTTTTTGGCACTCACTTCTTTAGGAATGAAAGAGCGTTGGCCATGACAAATAAGATGTTGATGTCTTCTTAAATTTAATGGAAGAAAACAAAGAAGGGAACAAGCTGATAAGAAAGATGATTTCGGATCGATCCTGGTCTCATTATTACTTTTGATCTTTTAAAATTTCAAGCAACAAAATTTCTTTTTATCTGTAATGAGGCATAACTCAAAAACGTGTCATGAGAATTAATAAAATGTGTCGTGACTCGTGAGAGTTGATAAAATGGACATTTCAAAATGGTACACAAGTCAAAGAGATAGTATAGCACCCACAAAATTTATATGTTTTTACATAACATTAATATGTAGCCATAAAGACCGCTTCTCCTAGCACATGCCCTTCAACGGCATCCAACAACTTCTCCTTCGTCACCTGCAATCAATTCGCCAAATCAATTAACATCAACTTCCAAATAACTTTCCCTAAATTGTATGTATTCATGTAATAATAAACTATTTAGGCATCGAAGTAAATGTATGTGTGCTAATAATAAACTATTTATAACCTCCAAAATAATAATAATAATAAACTATTTAGGCATCGAAATATCTTTTATATAAGAAACATTTTGTCAGGAAGCTATCCTCGAACCACATCACAAAGGTCTTCAATCACTGATAATTCGAATATGATATCTTATCAATGATCTTGTTACAGAAAGTCTTATATCATCTTACCATAATTCGAATATGATATCTTACCATATCGTATTGAAAATATTATTATTATTTTAATTGCATATATAGATTGTATCATCTTTTTTTATATTTAATTTTTTAAATACAATGCTTCTGTTGATCAAAATTGAGTTCATATCTGCTGCTATCTCTCAATAATATATAGCAACAAACCAACGTTTAGAATTTTGGCATTTTAAGATCAGACCTACTAGAAAAAACTTGTATAATAACGAAATTGTTATGATTTGCGAGGGAATTTGTGACGAAAAGTAGTAATGACGATGAAATTAGCGACAGAATTTTCATAACAATTCATTCGCTATACAAGTTTTTTCTAGTGGTGAGAGTTGTGTGATTCTTTTTTAATTTTTTCCTTTGGAAAATCGAAATGATGACGTAGTTAAAAGCTTTGTTAAAGTAATCACAAAACCTCATTTAACTATTTTTGTTAAAAGCTTTGTCAACACTTTACAAATATAGTAAAGAATACACGTAAAGCAAGCATCCAAATATTTAAACATGCATTTCACTTGGAACAAAGAAAGGACAAACATTTTCAACATGCTAATATCATTTATTAAAGTAAAGAAAACCATTAGGAATGTATTAGTAGTGAAGGACGTGGATAATTTGAATAAGGTTATAAGTTCAAATATTGGTTTCATCATATCATTGCGTAAAAAATAAAAAATAAAACACAATACCTTGTTACCAAGATGAAGCTCATCATCCAAAGCATAAAGCTTAAACTGCAACCTATGACCATGTGTGGGCAACCTAGGTCCATGCCAACCAGGCACCTTCCAATCATTGTTTCCTTCCTTAATCCCAGCATACTCACCACCCAGCTGCTCCTCCTTGCCGGAAAATCCCTCCGGCAAACCCTTCACCGCCGGTGGAATGTTCACTACAACCCAATGGGTCCATGGCACAATGGGCCCATCAGGGTCCGGTGCATCAATATCCTCCACCACTAGTGCCAGGGTTTTTGTCCCCTGCGGCAGGTTGTACCATTCTAACGGTGGGGATATGTTCTTCTTTGCTCCTTGACCCTCGTCCGTGTAGTGCCTCGGTAGCCTCCCCTCGTTGCTTATCGATGGTAACACCAACCTGAATTCTTCACTGCCATCATTAGCCATAGTTACAAATTTTTATGCTTCTTTCTTAGTTTTTGGTAATGTTTTGTTACGTTGAAATTTTCTTTAATTATGATTTGAGGGTTAAGCTTGGTTATTTATAGAGGTGGAGTTTTCGGAAACTATTGGATTCGAGACACGTGTGAGAGTTGGTCGTGGCGTCGAGAGAAAGTGCGAAAAGTTGTAGTGAATATGCAACATGTGTCCGAACACGTGGAGAATGGTGGAGCGTTCTGGACGAAATTGAAGGATCTAAGAAAAATCTCTAGCGTGCCAGGGCCCAGGGTTATCTGAATTTTCATTTAAGAAAGATGCAATCTATTTATTATATTTGTCTTTTAAATATAAAAAAAATAAGATAGGAGGTTATATTTAATTTAATTTATTTTATTTTATTCTTTTCCAATATTATTAAATCAAAGGCTTAAAAATAAACAAGATAAATATCAACTGAAATTCTGATCAAATTATATTAAAAAAAAAATGAGTAGATAAATATGAAGAAAATATAGGTATCTTATCCCAAGCTATATTACTTCGAAGCTGTCCGTTTTATATTTCTTTTTATGTTTTTTTTTTCAAGGTTTAAAAAAAGTTTGTTTTCGATCATATTGCACAACGTTTATATTTTCTGAAGGGAAAAATGTTTGTCTAGTATGGGAATAAAGTTATTCACATGAATTTAAAATGACATCATCTTGAGTTGTAAAAATAAAAATTTATAATGATAAAAATTAATATAATATTGCAATAAATTAGAATTATAAAAATATTTTAATTTCTGCTCCAAATGATATCATTTTGGGCTCACTGAGATAATTTATGTGCATTGACAGAAAAAAAAATCTATTCATGATTTTTGTTATTGCCTCTACTTGACCAAAAAGTTTGGTCATGACAATGAATCCGTTAGGGGCGTTTCGTTGAGGAGAAATTTTATGAATAAATGTTATTGATAGGAAAATTGGGGGAAAGTGAGTTTGGTAGTAAAATGTAAAAAAAAAAAAAAAAAGTTGTTTAGTTGGAAAAGATTTTACCGGGAAAATTAGGTAACATTTATAAAGTCTATGTTTGGCTGTAAGTAAAATATAGATGGGACAAAAAGTTGATATTACAAAAATAACACTGTTTTAAAAGTTGAGATGATTCAAACATTCTACCCTTTACTAATTAAATCGAGTTGTTAGCCCCAATGTCCGTATGTAAAAAAAGTTGGTATTGGCAACGAGCATATTTTCAAAAAACGAGAACATTTGTGTCCTTGGAATTGAGTTGTCGAGGTTTTTGACTCAACAACCATCATAAGGGGGACGTCGAGACCGTGTTCCAGACACTCAGCGAACACTTGACAAATTCCATAGAATTGCAAGTCAAAGTTCCTGTTTTATCTGAAAGTATAGTATCAACTTGGCCAAGTTCTTCATTCAAATTTGAGGTACGAGCATCTGATGGCTGGTCAGTTTCCTCATAATACATGTGAACATCCTGGTTGATGAAAATGCTTTGAAGAACTTTCACAATTTCAATGGAGACATACAATGATATCGGAATCAAGTAACTATACAACATACGTGCAGTCAAGAAATGCAGAATTGCTGCAACTCGTGCTTTCTTTGGATCAAAGTAAATTGTGGTATCATCTGGTCTAAGGTACCATCACTTCATTACACCATTTTCAAGGTCCTCCCTTGTTTCAATCCCAAAGAAAATAGAACCAATAAAAGAAATAAAAAATAAGACAAAGAACAGAAAGTAGATGATCTTATCCATCCGTTTCTCAACTTTGCTTCTCTTCGATGGAGGCTCAGTAGAATTCTGCGTAACCTTTATATCATGGCCTGTAAAGATTACCACAACATAGATAAAATATGTGTTATTCAGCTTTGAGTCCCTAAGCAGTAGCTGGTGAGGTGCAAGAGCATACAGTTGATAACTTGGAGGGTATGCTCGTCATCTTGCAATACCACTTAGGTAGATAACTTGCAATACCACCTCTCATTTGGGATTATTTGTCCTGCTATATCGATCAGAATCACATGCAAATGGGTTAGCTAGAACAATCATTTAGGTAGATAAATTTGTGAAACCCTTCAACCAAACAAGGTGATCATACAATCTCACTTCTCCATTTTTCTATCTATCTCATCAAAATCCTCCAACCAAACACAAGGTGGCGTTTGGTTGAGGAGAAATTTTTATGAATCACAGGGAAATGTGATTACTAGGGAAATGGTCGGGAAGTGAGTTTGGTAGGAAAATGTAAAAAAAGTTGTTTGATTGGGAAAAGATTTACCGAGGAAATTAGGTAACTTTTGTAAAGTCTATGTTTGGCTTTTGGTAAAATATAGATGGGAAAAGATGTGCTATTACGAAAATAACCTTGTTAAGCATGTAGCTCCAAGCAATACTTACCCTTCTTTTCTTCTCTGCAATAATACACCACAAGCCTCCGCTTCCTCTCCTTGTAATGTTTCAAGGGTGCAAAGGCCAATGAACCAGCTTTTGGGGTATTATTCGAATAACCCTAAGCAAGCTCATGATATGAACTCTCCCACTAACATTTCAAGAAGCTCCATAACATTTGTTGAACAACCTAGCAGTAACAGCTGCAAGACTAAGCTTTCTGGGGTATCTTTTCAATCCAAGAAAAGGGTGCACCCTGAGTATAGATCTAATCTCATGAATTCTGAAATGAACAACAGCTTTTTGGCTACTATTGCCACCGTTTTTCCTTTCGCCCGCTTAACAGAGGGTACGATCATCTTTTGTTTATTACACAATGTCAGCAAATACATAGCTAAACCGCAATACCACATATGAAAAGGGATTTTTTGGCCGGCTATTTCGAGTGAAAATGATAGACAAATTGATTTGGTAGCATAATGATTTAGGTAGGTAAATTTGGAAGCTCCTTCAACCAAACATGGGCACCTTATAATCCCACTTCTAATTTGCTTATCAATCTCCTCAAAGTCCTCGAACCAAACACACCCTTAGAGATAAGGTGAAGTATGGCAATATATATATATATATATATATATATATATATATATATAGGGGAAAATATTTCTCAAGCTACTTGAGATAAGTTTATCTCCAGCTAGCCCCAAAACTATGTCATTTTGGTTAATGAAGGGTGTTTATGTAATTTTAGGTGAATTAATGAAGGGTGTTTTTGTAATTTTATTTATTTTTATATCATATATATATATATATATATATATATATATATATATATGATCCTTTGACACATGTGTCAAAATTAAAATTTGACACCGGTGTCAAAATTGAAATTTGACACCTCATCTTATAACCGTTAGATCAAAAAAGATCAACGGGTCTGATTTATAAGCATGTGATACCATGGATCTTTTTTGATCTAACAGCTATTAGATGAGGTGTCAAAGGATCCTACCTCTATATATAAATAAATATATATATATATATATATATGTAAGATCATTTGATATCAGTGTCAAATTTCATATTTGACACCTCATCTGATAGTCGTTATATAAAAAAAAATCAATGGTGTCGCATGCTTGCAAATTAGAGTCATTGATCTTTTTTGATCTAACGACTCTCAGGTGAGGTGTCAAATTTAAATTTGACACTAGTGTCAAAGTATCCTACCTCATATATATGTATGGGGAAAATATTTCTCCGGCAACTTGCGATAAATTTATCTACGCCTCTACGGCTACTCCAAAACTACGTTGTTTTGTTTATTTATTTCCTTATATTAATTGATTCACCTTTGAATGGTTATGATTCCATTTTTCTCTTTTTTCCTTTATCATCATTGATCTATCTTTGTACGGTTATGATTTAGTAGTCGGAGATAAAATTCTCTCAAGCAACTTGAGAAACGATAAGCCCATATATGTATGGGAAAAATATTTCTCCGGCAACTTGCGATAAATTTATCTCCGGCCACTCCAAAACTATGTCGTTTTGTTTATTTATTTCCTGATATTAATTGATTCACTTTTGAATGGTTATGACTCTATTTTTCTCTTTCTTCCTTTATCATCATTGATCCATCTTTGTACGGTTATAATTTAGTAGCCGGAGATGAAATTATCTCAAAGAAACACGATAAGCCATATATATATTCTCGATGAGGCAAAAAATATTTCAACTTTCAAGTCACAGTGAAATGAGGTTTAAGAATATAGGAAATAAGTATACCTATGATGGGCCAGACTGGCCAGTTCATTGTGGCCTTTCGGATCCCTTATGGAGCCCAACACTCACTATTTCTTTTGGGTAATAAAACAGCATGGCAGGATTCCAAATTTTGTAATTAAATTTTTTATTTTTAATTTGTAGCCTATGCTGCTACTTTTATTATATCTTTATGTACTTTTTTTTCAATACTTGTTTGTAGTGATTACAATTTGTTTAGACTTAAGAGTATATACTAGCACGCCCAATATTAAGGATGTAATCCTGTTGTCCGTTTGGTTAAGATTCTGGAAAAATCATGTCCAAATTGAGTATATGTATCATGCATGTCAATACAAATTTTAGCTATTTACAAAAATAAAATAAAATAATTTTAGCTTATTTCTATTTAAATATAAAAATTAAAAAATATTAAATATTAAATTTCTATATCGCTACATTGATAATTAATTCTTTAAAATTTTTAGAAAACATACTCACATTTAGATTCCAATGATTCTTTCATGGACAATTGGATATCTTTATTTTATATTTAAATCGGTTTAATTCAGTTTGAGTACTATGAAATTCATACAGGAGACAACTCTTCCAATATTATTATTTTTTTCATTTTCAAGATTCATTTCGAGACTCTTAATTAAGAAAAATAAATTACTTATCCTTTTAACCAATAATTATTGGTTGACCACCTAAATCGTTACTAATTTCTTCATCCAATCCAAATCTAATTACACTTTATTTTGAAGTAGATATATATTTTAGTTGATATTCTAACCATTAATCTTTGGGCGACGGAAATGGATCAATTTAACATGATCATGTCATGTGAGAGGATCTTAACCATTAATAATTGAATCAACGGTGATGATTGTGTAACTTCCTATCTTTATATTTTTTTCTCTCCTCCCTTATCACCATTAATCCATCCATATATGATTATGATTATGATTGCCCCACACGACATGATCATATTAATTAGCACATGAGAGGATCCGTTGCGTCAGACGACCCTACTCAAGGCGAACAATAAAGTGTGAAGATCAATAATATAAACATAAATTGGTCTGTCGGAAGACTTCAAGCGCAAATGAGTGTGCGATAATGTCTACAACAATCTATTATATATTATTATATTTTGTATAAATAAAAACCTATCTATTATGGGCAATATATCTATCGTGTAACATGATAGAAAAAGTAATTCCTAATGACCCATCGATTATTGTGCTAACATTTTTTTTTTTTCACAATGGGTCCCATCAAAATTTGTTAGGGTAGGAAATTGGTTTCCTATCATGTTACATAACATAAGTATTTCCCATCTATTATATATGAGCTAGTTGTTAAGAACTAGAGACCGCATACAACAGTCTGAAGAAAATATAAAAAAAATAAAAAGAAGTTAAATATATAGAAAATATAAGAAGAGGTGTTGGTAACTCATTTTTGGTAAAGTGTTTAGGACTCCTTTCATTGTCAACAAGACTTCTTGTTTAATAACGAAAATGGTAATATATATATATATATATATATATATATGGCAAAAGTATTTCTACAGTAATTTTAGATAAAGTTATCTACAATTATCATATTTAACTATGTTCTCCCGAGAGAACATAGTTATGACAATAAAGTTGTTTTTCTCTTTCTCCACGTCACCAAACAAGTTCTGAAAAGTAACTGAGGAAAGAGAAAAAAAAACAACTTTAATATTATAACTATGTTCTCCCGGGAGAACATAGTTATAACATTAAAGTTGCTCTTTTCTCTCTCAACGTCAGCAAAAATGTTCTGAAAAATAACTGAGGAGAGAGACAAAAGAGCAACTTTAACGTTATAACTATGTTCTCCCGAGAGAACATAGTTAAAAGTAGCAGCTGTAGATAAGCTTATCTAAAGTTGTTGTACAAATATTTTTGCCTATATATATGTTTACAAACTTTTTTTACAAAATTTTGCAAATTATACTATGTACCCACGGGAGAATATAATGTAGTTTGTAAATAAAAAATTTGTAAATATAACCCTCCTATATATATATATATATATGGGTTTACATTTATGCAATTGCTGTATGTGCAGCAGTCAAATACTTGTTATATATATATGTGAAAGCATTACATGTAAAGAATCATAACCACACAAAAGATAAAAGCATTAAATATGAGGAATCATAACCATATACCTATAATTATTATACGTAAAGTGACTATAGAAATGATTTTAATACGTATATATATTATAGACATAAATTAAACCTATAATTAATTGGAATAGTGTAATATAATAATGGGAAAATATTTTCTCATGTTGCATGAGAATTCAACTCTCATGTTAGTGACCCTTCGATTTGTGTGCAAATTTTTTTTCTTTTTCTTTTTTTAATAAATATGGGGCCCATCACTAGTTGAGTCACAACATGAGAATTGAATTCTCATGCAACATGAGAAAATCAAATCCCATGTATAATTGACGATTATTGATCAATGACCGAATACACTTAGGTAGTGTTTGGTAGAATTTTTTTTTATAATTTTTGGAAAACTGAGGGTGATGATTTTATTTATCCACATTTAATATGAGATTTCTAAAAAAGAAATTCAAGAATTTTAATTTTTGAAATTTTATTTTGTGTGTAAAATTTTCTGAAAATATCATACAAAAATAGCACCAAGAAGGTGGTATTCTAGAATTCGCATAGAAAAAATTTAAACACACAAAATTTGACAAAAATAACTCGTAATCTCTATGCAGCAAAAGTCAAATCAATTTTGTCAGGAATAATTTGGCCTAACAAATAATTTTTTAGTATCATTTCCGAGAAACTTATTTTTTAACCATATTTCTAAAAATCGTATTTATTGGATAAATTTTTTTTTCCTCTCTCAAATGCTCTGTATATTTTGCTGAGGTTAAAATCAGATTGGTCAAATGTGTGGTCCTCTGCTCTTTCCAGAAGCAATCTTTTTTGCATGATATATACATATAGGCTTTGCTTTCGTCCCGTTGTAGCAAAAAAAAAATAAAAATTCCCTGCAAAAAAACGACAAAGTAAATAATAATAAGAAATTTAAAACAAACACTATATTCATTTATTTTATTTTGTCGGTAGCTTTACATTACAAGAATCTTGTTCATACAACATTATTGTTATTTATCCATATATATGTGTGTCTAATTTGTCTTACTCTGAAGTTTTTCAATTATATAATATATATAAGAAATTAATGTATTAATTTTTTTGTCAAAATTTTATTTAAGTTTAATTTTAAGGGGTCAAAAATAGAAATTGTGAGACTATCTAATTTTCCTAACCATGTCAGTTGCAGACTGAAAGAATAGAAACCTTCAAATCTGGAAATATGTAATTCCTTCTTATTGAATAATAATAATAATAAAAAAACAGCAAGAACATGAGATCCTCTTTAGGTGGTGTTTGGTTGATGGGAAATTTTTTATGAATAATAGAGAAATGAGATTAGTAGGGAAATGGCTGAAAAATGAGTTTGGTAGGGAAATGTAAAAAAAATTGTTTGGTATGAAAAAATTTTACCGGGCAAATTAGGTAATTTTTGTAAAGTCTATGTTTGGCTTTTGATAAAATATAAATGGGAAATAATGTGCTACGACGGAAAATACCCTTGTTTTTATATACAACATATGTAAATTGCTTATTGTTGCAAATGATTATTTGTTTTATGTTCTAACATGACAATTTCACATTTTGTGTCTTGTTGATTTCTGCATATTTTACTTGAATTTCATTACTCAAATTATAAATACCCTTTATTTTGCATATTTAATTGTAGCCATTATCTGTTATCTCCAGTTATGCTAGGCTTCAAAAATATTATTTATTTTCTTATCTAGAAAAAATTACAAAAAGTGAACTCCCGCTAAAAATATGGACAATGATTATATGAAATGTGATTATTGCCTGCATAAATGTGATACAGAAGTTTGCCTTCATGAGTTTCTTTTTTTGGCAATTTTCCCTTCCAAGTCTTGAATTTGATGGAATTGAATTTTTCTTACTCCAAATTTTTTTACCCCAAAACAAACATGATCGATGAACATCCCTAATGTACTCAGCCACTAGTTTTTTACTTCATTTTAAAGAAAGTGAATTTCCATACTACAAAAAATGATACTGAAAACACTGACAGACTAAAATAAACACAAAAAACATAGCAATTAGTAGGTTTCATAGTTAATTAATTTAAGATAGGAGCTTTTTAAATTACATCAAAATTCTAAACTGTTTCGTAGCATTGAACTAATTTGCTTGTTGACAACATTGATTGTGATTGTCCAAAACCAGAGAAAATGACATGGATGAGCTCCAAAAGGGTGAAAAATTTAGTAATTCCTCATTTCCTTTGCACGCTTCCGAGAATTCCGATCTTTAATCTTCAACTTTTCATTCCCAGCTGGTCGATTCTGTTCTTCAATTTCTCGAACCTTCCGCTTCCTAAAAAAGTTGATAAACAAGGAAGGAACGTAAGTAACCTAAAAAGCAAAGGAACAAGCATGCTACTTTAGCTAATTGTACGAAGCTTTTTTTACCAAACAACATAATCTAACAAAGTGGTTGAGTAACTTAAAACGGCTTATTAATTCCACCTTCAATATTCCAACTTCCAACCCACAAGTGAGGGACTAAATACCGACATACCATACCGATATGTGTTTGTTTTCACATCATATATTTAGTAGCAAAATTTCAGAAAAAACAAAGACAATAAATACCACTTCCCCCTAAAATGTGTTTTGATTTGATATGAATGTTATTTGGTTAAAGATTTAACTGTTTCTGACATTCATTCTCTAAGGTCATCACATCCAAGCTGACTAGTACATGCATATATAAAATGAATGAATAAAGTGCTAATTTAAACTTGACCAGACACCTATGCCTTCTACTGCCAATCTTACCTGTATGCTGCAAGGTTTTGATCAGAAAGCAACTCATCTGCAAGCGATGCTTTTCTCTCCTTTGTTAATCTGCCTGAGAAGAAGTCCAAAGGAGAATCTACAATTGTTCCCACCTGAGCATTTTCAAATGATCCCCAAAAATAAGACCTGTTGAACAGAAATTGAATTTTGATGGAACAAATAACAACCCTGAACTTGCCTGAAAATACTTGGGAAGTGTCTTTGATTTTGAATCACCCTTCTTGTAGTGATGCTTGGGATCAATGGCACCCCTCAACTGTAATCATCAATATATATACATATCAAAGTGTAAGGATCCTATTTCCCAGAAATGAAAGCATAAGAACTGGTGTATGAAACAAAATTAGATATCTTGACACAAGTTGATAGATACATTGAAATCTATATTGTTAGCAAATACTATATAAATGACTAGAAAGATTTATTTATTTTTAATGCTATTGATATGAACTTTGGTCTCAACATTTCCCATTGCACGCTCAATGTACATATCCATGGCCTAAAGCTTTAACATGCCACTGTATAGAATAGTTTACATCATTGTAGTTTATTTCACCACATCAGGAAAGTCTCCAGAAGTCTTCTAAGGCTAACTAAAAAATATTCTAAACCACATATAAATTCAGCTCATCAGATAAACAACAGTCATTACTCACTACAGATAAGAGCTAATAATTATTTATTTGTTGAAGCAAAAGCCCAAAAGGAGCAGCTGTCTATCTACCCATCACTGAAAACCCTAATTCTATCAACAAGCAGCGTGACACCTGGACTATGAGAAGGGGGCTTGTAAGGCAACAACAAACCCATAAGAATTATGAAAAGACTTAAATTGATAAGAGGCATTAATAAGAAATTTTCATTCTTAAAAAAAATGCTCTTCCCAAATCCTTCTGTGACTATAATACCATATCTCTTGAAGAAATCAGCATCACCTACTTGTCTTTCATTCTTTCTTATCATTTTGGATGCAAGTGTGTGCATGTCTAATGCTTGTCAGCTCAATCTTAAGCAAAATTCACAGAAGATCATATTGGGCAATGAAATGAGCATATTTCATACGGTCTGAAACATTAGAGGTCCTCAGCTGTTAAAAATATATACCAGAAAGATCATATCAACTTCACCAGAAGATAATGTTAGTTAGCCAAGGGATTAGTTATTATAGTTGGGCACTTTTGAATTATTTGATTTCCGATAAGTTGATAGGATTAGGATTGTTAGTTATATTATCTCTTTCTAGTTATCCTATCTTTTTTGCTGATAGACTTTTATCTTCAAATAGGAGGAAGCTAATATCCAGCAGGCAGCCTAAATTTTTTTTCAAGTTTAGGATGAGAGAAATCTAAGAAGAGAACAATGTGCTCCTTGAAGAGATTGATCTCTTGTTATTTCCCTTTTATTATCAATAAAACAACCCAGTTCTACTAATGCCCTGTCTCTTACTCTATTAAATTTTATAAACTACTGTCTCACTAACCAGAGTTGTATCACTATTCCAAATCATTGTGGAGAAGAAGAAGATGTCCAAACTAAAGTACCTTCAATAACTTCAGATTTTTCTGCAACTCAGGGGTGATTGTTTGAGCAGGCATGTTGAACCTGGCAAAGATTTAAATATAGTTAGATAATTCCCATTCATAGTTTTCAACAAAAAATAAGAGAACAAACCATAGGAAATAATCAAAATGAACTAAATAAAATTCAGATGAATAAATTTATATTTGATTAATAAAAAGGGCAACTACCACTACACCCAGTTAAGTGGCATAAAAGTGAAATAGAAAAACAACCAAACAAAAAAGGTTCAACCCTGATTGCATTCAGAGACAGAAACTTGTTTTAGATCACAACTTAGCGCATACCAATTCTTCCCAGCAGTGTCTTTAACATGCTTTCTCAGTAACTTGTTTAATTTTCTGGGATCATTCGGAGGAACAAAAAGCCCATCAACCAGCTCTGAATTCAGTTTCCAAAAGGTCCTACTTGATGCCTCGGGTTGAGATTTCGTATGAGATCCATCATTTACAACATTTGACGAAGATGGGAACGACAACTGTGGTTGCCATGAGAGGCCAACCACTGGCTTGCTCTCTGGCATTCCTGAATCACAACAGATACCAAAGCCCAGAATCCGCCTCGCAAAACGACGTAGCGGAGAGGAGCACCGAAAAGCCCAATGCCAGCGAGATAAACCATTCCCCTGTTTTCATAACCAAGCATGCGGAGCAAGCTCATCATCAACAGCAACACCAACCAAAGCATGCTCTTCAACCCACACAATGAAGCTAAGCATACGTTCAACAGTGCGGCCAGTTTCTATGTACTTCTCTTCGCTACTGACCATACAATTGAAGATAATATCAGAGGGTATATTTGGAACCATTTGTTATGGACCCATGTGATTTAGCCGGGTTTCGTCAAAAAACCATCCCCTATTTTGCTTTTCAAACAGTGCCGATGCATGGCTAAATGGGGCAAAAAGTGAAATGGTATGCATCCTATTTCACTGGGTATTCAGCCATATCTCCCTCAACCAAACACATGCTTTCCAAAATCCTAATATCATTTGCATAGGTAAATCTAAAAACCCCCCAAACCAAACACCACCTTAGTTTTGTTTAGGAGATACGAGGGGTTGGAATAGAAGAGGGTCAAAGAGAAACAACGGGAAAATGAAGAGTATTTTCTTTTCATTATTTGGAAGATAAAATATTATAAGAAACAAAAATATAAGATTGATGAGATATTTTTATAATTTTAACCTTTCTTAAAAAATTAGTATAATTAAAAAATTAAACTAATATTATATTTACAAAAATAATATAATATAATTATAATATTTTATAATTAATGTTAAGGACAAATAAATAATTTCTAATATTTCCCCCTACTCCCAATTTTTGAGAAGGGTTTTAGAAGGTTTTACAAAGATTTTCAATTCATTTTTCTCATTTTTTAAAACTCACAAACAAGGGGATCAAGATTGAACTTATGATCATATGGTCATCGACAATGTGAAGCAACCATCACCGAACACCTTAAGCTTGTAATGTAAGTGAATGCTCAATCAATGATTTTTATAGTATATTTATCTAACACATTTTCTCACGTAAAAGTTTTTTGAGCTTGAAGCATGAATATTGATATGACATTTTTTTTTTTTTACTTTAGTTTGCACTGATTTAATTTTATTATAAAGTGGTGATAATCAGGATCAAACTCGCCACATGTATTACGTTAGCTATGGTATTATATAAAGAATTAATTAAATCTAAAAATTTAATTAAGCTTACATTTGAAGGCTGATCAATTCCTTTTTAATTTTTATATTATATTTCTCTATTAGTTGAAATTATTTAACATTTGTTTTGTTAAGCTATCGCTTCCGGCTTCAATCCAAAAGAATAGAAACCTTCCAATCCATATGTAATTTTTTCTTATTGAACTAGAGAGAAAACAAGAAGATCCTGTATCTTCAAAGAGCTTAGGATAGAACAACAAGAATGCCTCGATTCTCCCATTTTCTCCCTTCCCATAATTGAATTAAATTATGGGTTTTATGTTTATCATTTAACATAATATAATTTCACTTTCCTACACACATTTAAAGAGGTGTGGTCCACATATTTTTCTTTCTCTTACGTCATTCCACTTTCTCTCTCCCTTTTGATGTGAGAGTTGAAAACAACACTTACATTATGTGGGAATCTCAATTTTTAAAAATATGATTTTTACATTCATTTATGATAATATCCAAAAATTTAAAATTTTAAAAAATTCAATTTCCTGGAAATCCGGGAAAAAACCGTATACCAAACGGCCCCTAATTATTCGAAAAAAGAGTAGAACTTGTTCACAAACTCCCCTTTACAATGCACAAAGGCTTTCGATTTTGCAAAGGTAGAAATAAGAGTAAATTGTAAACTGCATTATTTTTACATTAAAAAAATGGTTCCTAAATTTAAATCCATAACCTTTAATTAGGGACCAACTTTTCCACACAAAACTCCCATTATACTTTTTTTTTTAAAGAAAAAATTATCATTGTTTGTACCCAAGTTATTATATGAAGTGAAAATAGAGAGATACGAACCCATAAATATATTTCATCTAAATATTTTTCTCTTCATCTAGATTAGGGAGCCACCCACTACCTCAATGGGATTCCTTTGCTAGGTTTGCAGGGTAAGGTCAAGGTGTTCAAAGAATAAAAATAAAATAAATGTGAGACGCTCAATAGAACTTTGGGTGACGTTTCTATTACACACAAAAAATGTCACAACAGTTAAGCTTTTCTCACCTCAACCAGTAGAAACAATATCTGTGTAACTGTCTTTCCCAAACAGTCACACTTGTCTGGTATTTGATAAGTGGATTTTTTTTAAGAATATTAGGAAAGTTATAAATGAGATTCACCATGTTTGATATGTAGTAGAAAGAATTTGCCGATGTCGAAATTGTTGTAGTATAAAAAGATGATTTATGATCTATCATTTAACATGACCACACAAAAGTTTCTACACACACAATATTTTGTGGGGTCAGCAGCAAAAAAAAAAAATCCGGCACGTAAACGAATCTCTGTAACATTACACAATCACTTTTCCTACAACATAATTCTTATAAAACCCGAAAGAAAAATGCTTACTCAGGAATACCACCTTCACGGTAATATTTTGATTTCCCTAGCAAATCAAACTTGTAGTAATTTTATACCAAACTTTTCCGATAATATTTCAGCATATCAAATAATTTTTTTTTAACTTTTGTAGAAAAATTATTTTCCCACCTTTCTCACCAATTTCTCAATAATTATAATTTCTTAATAATTTTTTTTCTCCTCTACTAAACAGTAAACACCCCTACTTCGTACTAAAAAAATCAGACCTTGTTAGGAGGTTATTTAAATGGACCGGGACCACCATTTTTAGGTGGTCCCTTAGTGTAAATAGGAGGATAAAATTGAAAAAGTGGAAAAATAATAAGGGTAAAAAGAGAAAGAGAAAATGAATATTATGAGATGAAGCACCAAAAAATTCAATGATCCTGGAACATATTAAATTTTTCTCCTGAGTAAATGTTTCACCATTATTAGCAAATGACATCCAGAGTTTTACCACACTCCACCACGTACAGGACTGCGACCCAAACCTAATCAAGTAATCAATGTTCACCATCAAATCACTTTCACTTATCCAAAAGGTCAGCTACTTTCTTCTCCTCTGAGTCTATGATCTTGTTAGAACTTATCACGTCCGATCAATAGCTGCCCCATTTCACTAAATTCACCAAAATAATTGTCCATTTCAATGATCATCTTCGTCATTTGCATCAGCAAGAAAATAAATGGTGAAGTGACTGATGTGGGTTGTAATTCACTTTATTCTTCTTCCCATTTTTTTAATTAGATATTGGGAAAATTATTTGTTTTTTTAAATAACATAAATTATGTCATTTTCCTTTCAAAAAAAAAATGGAATTAATGTCTTTGGTTTTTTTATCTATTCTCTCCTCCCTTTATCTGTTTTTTCTCTCACTTAAAATAATATAAGTATACATATTTAAAATAACACATCTTTTTTCATTAGATATTATTCTATATGTTTTGGATAGAGATCAATCCTGAGAAACAAAGCTATAAAATAAGAGTGTTTCACCCTTTAATTTTTCTATAAGATATTTGATTCTCGATATTCTTGGAGTTGGCCCTAGTAGCTTGGACTTTCTCTTTTCTCATCTCTTGCTTTTTGTTGAGCTATCCAACTTGTTCTTTCTTTACTGAGATAAATTCCCTATAAAAATACAAGAATTTCATAAAAATATTCCTGACATTAAATTAACAATTTAATCATAATTCTAATGTCTTTTGATTAATTTTAGCTCAATTAAATGCTCAATTTGACCATCAATATATATTGGAAACTAGGGACATTTATCAATCGATTCAAATTGCGGTAACCGAACCGGAAAATCGATAACCAAAAAATCAAAAATCAAAGAAAATCACATATTTTAATTAGATTAGATCGATTTTTGATTTGGTTGGTGAAAATCAATCCAATTTAAACTGATCCAATATATTATGTATTTATTATTTTTGAAAGATGGTGACTTGGAATATTGTTATTTTGTAGACGGGAAGAACACTCAAGATTATGCTTTGCATTACTCGGAGTATCCTGCAGTATTAGAAGTATATTGTGATGCAAACTAGATCATTGGCTCTAGTGATATAAAGTCCACAAGTGGTTAAGTATGCACATTTGGTGGGGGTGTAGTGTCTTGGAAATCAACCAAGCAAACTAGTATTGCAAGGTCGACCATGGAAGCTAAATTTATTGTCATGGATAAGGCAAGTGAGGAAGCCGAATCAGTAAGAAATTTCCTTGAAGATATTCCAAGAAGGCCTAAGCCTAGGGTGGAAAAACAGGTTGACACGACACGACGCAAACACGAAACCGTTGAACCCGTGCACGACACGTATTCATTGACGGGTTAAAAACTCGAACCCCGACACGACCCGCTGAGTGTCACATATCAACATGATACGACATGAATAAAATTGAATTTTTCTTTATTTTTTTTTTCAAAATTATCTTCTAAAAAAATTAGAAACAACAAAAAAAGCCTAAGAAAACTTGTTAAGAGGATTAAAAGTAGCACGAACTCTTCAAAAAAAAAATGTAACACGAATTAACGAATCTAAATCTTGAAGCAACTGGGCACTAATATAAAACTTGCAAACCTGAATACCCATATAGCTGAGAAGAAGGCGTTGAAGAATCCAATTCTCTGCCAGGGTTAAAAAGAAATCATACCAATAATGGGAATGAAGTGGGAAAGTAATGAGGGGCACGACATCTACGGATTCTACCGAATCCACAAAAATGTCACTAGAATTGGATCGATTAACACTAAATGTTACTGCAAAAGCTGATAAATTTGAAGAGAGTGGCAGATAATATGCCCAGTCAACATTCAACACAACACCCTTCATCAATTACAAATCAAGCTGCGACGAGAAATCAATCAAATTGGAAAAATTAATAGTAACAAGAGATGAAAAATGAAAGTAGGTTCAAAACTTGGAGTACAAAATCACGCAAAAGGGACACACAATGGAACCAAATAGCACACAACAACTTGTTTTCTTACATTAAATTATTCATATAAATAGAAAAAAGGGAATTAAGAGGAAGCCGAGAGCGAGGAGAACGATAATAGCCAAAGGTAAAACCTTAAAGAAAAATTTGATTTTATAATGTCTAATTACCAAAAAGTCCTCACCCGTGGGTTGACACACGTGTCTGCAGGTTAACCTGTGACCCGACACAAAAAAAAATTGGTGTCATTTTTTTAAACCCGTACACGACATGTTGAAACCCGCGGGTCGACAATACACATATTTTGGCGGGTCGTGTCATGAGTTGACCAGCGGGTCACAACTTGTTTTGCCACCCCTATATAAGCCAGTGACAGTTGTGTGTATTCATTGCGATAGTCAAGCAGCACTTGGAAGAGTAAGGAATGTTACGTATAATGGTAAGTCTTCACATATACGTCGAAGACATGATAGTATAAGGCAACTTCTCTCTAGTGGAATAATCACCATTGACTATGTGAAGTCAATGGAGAATATTGCAGATTCGTTGAAAAAAGGTATAACTAGAGAGTTGATGTATAATTTGTAGAAAAGAATGAGTTTAAAGGCCATTAAATGTTGATCATCACAGGCACTTTACCTTGTTGAGTAGAGATCCCACAAACTAGGTACAAAGAGATAACGAAGTCATAATTGGCGGTTTAAGCACTATGGATTTTTTCAAAACTCACTCATTCCTAGACAAAGCAGTGCAATATAGAAAGGCTAAACAATTAAGCTTTTAATGATTTTTGAATCTGATATATTCAGAAGGTGTATGGTTGGATACATCACAAGAAATCACCTATGTAAGTATAAAATGAGGACTGCTTCTAGGAGAATATCTATGGCCATATCCTCTAATGAACTCACAGAACCAGGGGTTGTCTTGGGCTATCACAACAATGAAGACCAACTTCATTCAAGAGATGATTGTGTGTTTCCTATTATCTAGGTTTACTCCCAAAGGTTGACTATTCAAGGCAGCGCGTCCACTGATTGACCTAGTAAACCAGGTAGGTCACACTAGGGAAGGTTCAAAGCCTGATGCAATTATTTCTCATTGGGCTATCGCACACTATATAAAACATCATATGCATTTGGTCACAATAATTGAATTTCTCATTCATATGGGGATTGCTAGAATTCATATAGAATTCAAATGTTATGAATAAAGAGATATTTTTCATTGTTGAATAGACATAACTATTCATTAGCGAACATACATGTCTCTTCACCACTGAACAAACATCATTCATCTGGACCAGTCATGGTTTATAAATATGGAAGGAAATAAAAAAAAATCGGTTAATTTTTCTGATTTCTCTGTTATATTGAAACTCTGCCAAACAATTTTTAAAATCTTTTGTATTCATTTTGTGCAGTAGCTCAAAAGAAGGTCGAGTCCGCCGGTGCTGCTTGTTCGAGAGTGCCATCAACAAGCAGAGGTGATCCGTTTTATCCTGGGAGATAATGTCCACAAATCTTAGGCATCACAGAGAGAGTAAAATTATCTTGAGGACACATTGTCTAACACTGAGCTCAGTTTTTCCCTTATTGCATTCATATATTTTTGTATGGTACATTTTAACTTGGTATTATTGCCTGTATCAATTTTTTTGTATATATTTCTTGGAACTATGTGCATTGTTGAAGCGATTTCTCTAACACAGATTATCTATTCTCAATAATTTTAACATAACATTTCTAATAAATAGAATCTGCTGAAACTAAAAACAAGTCTTAACGTGATATTATGACAATATATGTCATTTGAATAATTTATTTCCTACCAAGAAAAATTAGTCTCAATCTCTTACTATAGTTTTCCCTAGTTCCTTCAAGCTAATAATTTGCTACCAATTTTTCGAAAATATTTTTAGTGTTATAGATGTACCGACCACCCCCCCAATACCAAAAGAGTAACTTATTTACATTATCTTTAATTACCTTTATTACGCGGTGTTCTTCAGGATTCACAAGAAATTGAATTTTTCTAAATTTTAAATTTCCGGATATTATCATAAACTGGATGTAAAAATCATATTTTAAAAAATTGAAATTCCCGGACAAAAAAAAATTTCTCCTTTACCAAACGCTCCATTCTCATATCTCTATCCCTCCTTTTTGCTAAGGGATTGCCTACTCCATATGTATTAAAAATAGGGAAATCATTGTCTCGTTTTACGTGAGATTACTATCTCATGTTATTCTCACATCAAAAGTTGTGCCACCATTTTTTTTTTTTTAATATGTGGCGGGCTCCACCACATCACGTGTCTATAATAGGAGATGACTATCTCCTACAATAAGAGAAAATAGAATCCCTTAAAATATGCTCCAATTTTTCAGCTTTTACATTTGTGTTTTTGGGTTTTATGTTTATCATGTAACATGATATAACATCACTTTCCTACACACACATTAAAGAGGTGGGATCCACATATTTTATTTCTTTTTCATTATTCCACTCTCTCTCTATTTTTATGTGTGTTGAAAACAACACTTAAATTATGTAACATAATATTAATAAAACCGTGTGTTTTTAGGTAGTTTCTATGTAATCATTTACGTAATAGATCACATTCTGCTCCTGCATACCATTGTAGTGTAACAGAATCCAAAAGAACTGCTAAACCACTTTACGGTAAGTTACATATTTAGGGTGTGTTTGAATTGTGTTTCCGAAAATAATCTTTTATTTTTTTGATAAAAAATAAAAATACCTATTTGATAATTTTTTTTTAAATAATTATAAAAAATATAATTATTTTTTAGTTTTTAGAATCAATTTTAAAAAATATGTCTAAGTTATTTTTGTTTGTTGTTTTGATTTTTAACTTTTAAAACACAAAAAATACAGACAATACCTATTTCGTTAACTATTCTACTAATTTTAAGAATAAAAAAAGAGAGGAAGATTATTCTTATAACTTATTTTCGTTTACAACATCTTACAATTATATCTTGACCGTTGATTTTCGTTCATCAATGGTTTTTATTTTAAAATTAAATTCATTAATTAATTATTAATCCGCAATAAATGATAATCATTGATTGACAAAAATCAATAATTAAAATATAATTATAAGAGATTATAAATGAAAATAGATTATAAATATAATCATCTTTAAAGAAAAATACAACATACCCTTATTTTCGTTTACAACATCTTACAATTATATCTTGACCGTTGATTTTCGTTCATCAATGGTTTTTATTTTAAAATTAAATTCATTAATTAATTATTAATCCGCAATAAATGATAATTATTGATTGACAAAAATCAATAATTAAAATATAATTATAAGAGATTATAAATGAAAATAGATTATAAATATAATCATCTTTAAAGAAAAATACAACATACCCTTAATTTTACCCTAAACCTGTTATCCAACACACAGATCATTTCA
>JAVKPL010007909.1:0-31132 GCA_032173675.1 Gastrolobium villosum | reverse complement strand
TTTCTGGCCCTAAGAAACCGTGTAATCTCTGGCCACTTAGGATTGCAGGTAATTGTTATAAAAAGATGAGGATATCCAGCCCAACGGCAGATTGCAAAAGCATCCTTACAATTCCCAGCCATATATCTAGGTCCGCCTGTGAATGAAGAAGGAAGAATAATACGCTTTCCAGTTTTAACAGCTGCATCCTCCCCTTTATCCCATGCATGTATTATATTTTTGTACAACTCTGCCCTTAGTTGATTTTGATTATGGCGGATGAAATTAAGACGGTCATACTCAACCATAGTATAAGCATCAACCAGGAATTGCTGGAATAGTTTTATGGAGTGAAGAAGAATTTGGGACTCCCCTGATCTCATTTGAAGCCTAAACGAAAAGAATTCTTTCATGCTAATCGTTGATCTTGGGTTTGTCGTACCACTGGAAATGGAAGCACGCTGGACATCATCGCGATAACCATCCTCTCCATAAGGAAATAACAAAGGATATTGTAAGCCAAGATACAGGGGATGCTTGACATCAATGCGCTGCAAAAGTCCGGTTTGTGTCTCCACAATGATGTCTCTGTCACCCATGACGTTGTCTATATCTCCTACAATCAAAGCAGCAACTTCAGATGCAGAGGGAAGATTATAAACTCTTCCATCGCTACCACGCTTTCGAATAAGCCTCAACTTCACCCCATTGAAGTCATCTTCCTTATAACGGTCTCTAGCATACCGAAAAGATTGCGCAATTCTGTTGTGCTCATCTAGCATTTCCTTCAAAGATCTCACAATACCGGGATCTAGGATGTCTTCATTGTTTGTGGGACTACATTTCCAATAACATGTAATCGTTAGTAAACTAACTATAATAACACAGATAATACACTTCAATGCACAAAAAATGCGAAAATAAACAAAGAGCAATGCCTTAGAAAATCCAATCTATTGTCAATTTCATTCTCGGTATCGTAGATATAAAGTTGAGCAAATTTTGGAGACGTGTTATCAGGCGGAATAAGGCTTCCTATTAAATGATGAACCTGTCCTCCAACTCGAAAACAGTAAGGTCCAGAACCTTCATTTACAGATCTATCAACTTTTGCACCGAAGGAGGTGAAGGCAAAAATCATGTTGTACGTTCGAATATATCGTAAAAAATGACGGCTCCTTATATCTTCATTATTGTGCAGTTGAAGCAATGTATCCGGAGCCATTTTTAAAGAAGGAAGTTTAACTTTTCCATTGCCGCAGCACAAACCGAACTCAGGCGTGCATGACTTTCTATCTTTTTTAAGTCTCTCTTCATACCACATATTTGCTCCACAATGCGTGCAGATGAAAGTGGGATCCCCAACGTCCCAATAATCTATATATATTCAAAGAGCAAAAAGTCATATTACAAAGAAAATTATAATTCAGAATAAAAATTAATCAAATTCATTTATACAACGACCTTCGTTGACAGAAGATATGTCTAACACAGCCTGATCGGGTGAATTGGTGTCTGTAGCAAACACGGCTTGGTTAAAAATATAACATAGGACGGTAGAAAAAATACATATTGTTGTCAAACATCATTAAAAAACATTGAGTTAAATAGTATACGTCGATCTTACTCTGTTGACAGACATAAGTTGAAGTACTACTTGGGCAGTTATCATTCCCTGACACGAGTTTCTCTTTAGATAACACAGTAACAGTTGAACGCAGGGTGATCGCATCCTCAGCATTAATCTCTATTCAAACATTAAAAAATACAGATTGGACACCCTATTAAGCATTGCATTAGAAAAAAAATCAAACGTTGAAATCCATATCCATGTAGTAATGACGTATTAAATGTTTAAACTCACAGGTAACCTAACCTGTTAAATCAGGCATTCTACTAACGGAATTGAGTGCGCTTGTGAATTTCTTTGAATTCTTCCTCTGAGCAATGATACCTTTGCGTCTCATCCTAGCATTTTTGCTATCTACAAAAAAGATAAGAACTATAGTATTATTATAATAATTCATAATAAATTTTTATCATCTTATTCTATAACATGATATATATAGAAACCATAAAAGGATTTTTTTCATTAAAGATTACCTCGATGTGGATTTGAATTATTAACTACTTCAGCAATTGGGGAGGAAATAGTTAAATTTGTTCGTACGTCATTTATTTCATTAAGCCTGCTCGGTCCACACAGTCACACTAAATTACAATAATGTGCAATTGCAAATTTGTAGCTCTACAAAAAAAAACAAAAAATTCTTACCTATCAACGGGTGAGTTCGAGCACGAAGAAGGATTCCCTACACAAAATTGAGACCATAAGTTCAATTTTCATGTCAGTAATAAAAAAATGACATTTTATATCAGGAAGTCACGGAACAAATTTCATAAACACAGTTGAAGAAGAAGTTTGCTGACCATTAGAAATATCACGAAGAGGCTGTCTACAACTGCTACCACCACTATGCATATTGGTAATTTCAGAAAGACTGCGCATTGAAAACAACAAAAAGTAAATTGGTATGATGATGTCCAATAACTATAAGGAGTAAAGATTATTCACTTTGGTTTTTGGTAAATTAACATTTGAGGGTAATTTTGATTACCAAAAAAAAAAATTAACATTTGAGGGAGACAACTTACGTTCCAAAATTGGAGGGAGAAGCAGCAGAAATATCTTCTTGACAATATGAATAATAACAATTAGACCATAGATACAAAGTCTATGAGAAATATGAATAATAAAATTAAGATAGGAATATAATGCAGAATAATAATTTAGTCATACCCATTGACGGAAAATTTGGAATACACTCTGTAGGGGAGGAACTACTTAACAACTCATTGAAACAACTCGTTTTTTTTGTATTTCTCCAAGGAATCTCTGTTCATAAAATAAAAGCAACAAACATGGTAAAAAAAAAGACCGACTATGATGCTAAATAACCAAGAAATTAAAAGATAATGTAAACATAAAAAAGAACATTTTTGTTATTACCATCAGAAGTATCACGAATACACTGTCTACTGCATGTGCAATCGTTCCCCACATTAGTTACTTGAGAAATGCTAAATAGTATACAAAATAAAATTAAAACGTTAAATAATAATAACACACATGCTATTCTTACTGATAATTTTGCTGCACAAGAAAAAACGATAAAGAGAACTTGCCTGGGAAAAGGAGAAGCAGAAAATGTAGGAACATTTTCTACACAATAACGAAAAAAAAAATCAGATGGTAATATACTTCAACAAAGAAAACTTGCATATTGTTTCTGCCGTACCTTTCAATGCAAACCTTTCATGACTGTGCTGTCTCTTTCGTGAAGTAGTTTTCATTGCTGATAGATTACTATTCATTATGGGATGCAAAGGAAATAAACAAACGCATCAGATGGGATATTGGATGTCATACCAGCGCAACAGTAAATGATTTCTAACAGTATCAATCCAAACAAATATCAACGTTTATTGGCATTTATTAATTTGTTTACAAATTTAAAAATCCATCACACTAATTCGAAATTCAGGGGAGTATTAAAAATAACTTCAAACGAAACGTCAAGCAATTACTAATAATGAAATTAATTGTTATAAATTGGTATAACGGGGAATTTTAAATGACATCCCTAAACTGAAACACGTTGTACTAAAGAAATTCACACATTTGGCAAAAAGAAAAAGTAAAGCTGATAACAAAATATTAAAAGGAATTTTTTTTGCAAACTTTGGTAAAAATGAAGAAGCGAAGTTGATATCAAAATATTAAAAAATAAATATTAAGGCCTTGGTACACTGTCAAAGTTCAACACATGATAATATGCCACAGAATAAGGAAAATGCCAATAGCTCCTCATTACAAAAAAAGATCTACCGTTTTTATTGGCATTTATTAATTTGTTTAAAAAATTAAAGGTCCAACACACTAATTCAAAATTCAGGGGAGCATTAAAAATAACTTCACACGAAACGTCAAGCAATTACTAATAATGAAATTAATTGTTATCAATTTGTATCATGGGGAATTTCAAATGACATCCCTAAAATTGAAATGATATCAAAATATTAAAAAATAAATATTAAGGCCTTGGTACACTGTCAAAGTTCAACACATGATAATAGGCCACAGAATAAGGAAAATGTCAATAGCTCCTCGTTACAAAAAATCGACCAATCTACCGTTTTTATTGGCATTTATTAATTTGTTTACAAATTTAAAAGTCCATCACACTAATTCGAAATTCAGGGGAGCATTAAAAATAACTTCAAACGAAACGTCAAACAATTACTAATAATGAAATTAATTGTTATAAATTGGTATAACGGGGAATTTTAAATGACATCGCTAAACTGAAACACGTTGTACTAAAGAAATTCACACATTTGTCAAAAAGAAAAAGTAAAGCTGATAACAAAATATTAAAAGGAATTTTTTTTGCAAACTTTGGTAAAAATGAAGAAGCGAAGTTGATATCAAAATATTAAAAAATAAATATTAAGGCCTTGGTACACTGTCAAAGTTCAACACATGATAATATGCCACAGAATAAGGAAAATGCCAATAGCTCCTCGTTACAAAAAAAATCTACCGTTTTTATTGGCATTTATTAATTTGTTTAAAAGATTAAAGGTCCAACACACTAATTCAAAATTCAGGGGAGCATTAAAAATAACTTCACACGAAACGTCAAGCATTTACTAATAATGAAATTAATTGTTATCAATTTGTATCATGGGGAATTTCAAATGACATCCCTAAAATTGAAATGATATCAAAATATTAAAAAATAAATATTAAAGCCTTGATACACTGTCAAAGTTCAACACATGATAATATGCCACAGAATAAGGAAAATGCCAATAGCTCCTCGTTACAAAAAAAAATCTACCGTTTTTATTGGCATTTATTAATTTGTTTAAAAAATTAAAGGTCCAACACACTAATTCAAAATTCAGGGGAGCATTAAAAATAACTTCACACGAAACGTCAAGCAATTACTAATAATGAAATTAATTGTTATCAATTTGTATCATGGGGAATTTCAAATGACATCCCTAAAATTGAAATGATATCAAAATATTAAAAAATAAATATTAAGGCCTTGGTACACTGTCAAAGTTCAACACATGATAATATGCCACAGAATAAGGAAAATGCCAATAGCTCCTCGTTACAAAAAAAAAATCTACCGTTTTTATTGGCATTTATTAATTTGTTTAAAAATTTAAAGGTCCAACACACTAATTCAAAATTCAGGGGAGCATTAAAAATAACTTCACACGAAACGTCAAGCAATTACTAATAATGAAATTCATTGTTATCAATTTGTATCATGGGGAATTTCAAATGACATCCCTAAAATTGAAATGATATCAAAATATTAAAAAATAAATATTAATTCCTTGGTACACTGTCAAAGTTCAACACATGATAATATGCCACAGAATAAGGAAAATGCCAATAGCTCCTCGTTACAAAAAAATCTACCGTTTTTATTGGAATTTATTAATTTGTTTTAAAATTTAAAGGTCCAACACACTAATTCAAAATTCAGGAGAGCATTAAAAATAACTTCACACGAAACGTCAAGCAATTACTAATAATGAAATTCATTGTTATCAATTTGTATCATGGGGAATTTCAAATGACATCCCTAAAATTGAATGATATCAAAATATTAAAAAATAAATATTAAGGCCTTGGTACACTGTCAAAGTTCAACACATGATAATAGGCCACAGAATAAGGAAAATGTCAATAGCTACGTAAATAAAAGAAAAAGTAAAACAGCAAAACAAAAAAATAAAAAATGAGAATTTTAATCACAAAAAAAAGTACCCCTAAAACCCTTTATCCTTGCAAGCTGAAGTATTATAACATTTTGAGCAATCTGATTCTTTGCTAAGAAAGTTTGGACCTCGTCTACGTATGACTCCCACAAAGTGCATTCAAGTTTCTGACCCCCTATCATGATATATAAACAAAAGACTCATAAGAAATGATGTAAAATCCCATTCTCTTTAAATTCAAAAACACATAAGAAATTACATTACAATACTATCAGAAATATAGATAACATAAATACCTCAGGTTGTCAAGCTCCACGACAACCATTTTTGTATTCCTACCAGAGATGACATGCTCACGTACTTCCCCAATTCCAGACAGCAAACCAATGACGTCTACACAACAATTAACATGGGTTTCAGCCTTACGTCCAATATACAAAATCTTAATTGAAAGCGAATAACACAATACACCAATCCCATCACCTATTAAATAAGGAGAGTCAGAGGATTCTTTCTCAATAACGTCAAATTCAGCAAAATCAAAACCACGCTCAGGAATCGTAGCATCAACAATGGATTTCACGTCCGTCCTCAAGTTGAAAGACAGACGATATTCATGCCGTGTTGGCCTGAAATTACCCGTATTCAACCCAACTCCAAAATTTTTTATAAAATAAGCATCACCCTCACGAATTTTCTTCCGAACCTGCAAAGTACCCTTGGCCGTAGCATGGATCCTTCCACCCTATAAAATGAAAACACGCAACAAAGCAAAAATAAAAATAAAAATGACAATGAGCTACCGAAAAGATAAAAACATTAAAAAAAACGAAAAAATACATTACCCGTTCGTCGACCAAAACCATATTCACATTGTCATCAAAATCTTTTCGATTAAAACTGGGAACCTTCCAACACCTAACTACACGCACTTTAATCCTTCACTCTTCTTTCGTCGGATTAAGATCCTTTACAAAGTCGTATTTTGAGGACATTATGTTGAACGATAAAATCAGAGGAGGAGTAGAGAAATGGACCAAAGAAGATACAAAATGCTCGATGCAGACCAAAAGGCAAAAGCAACACCAAATATCGTTTTTATACATGCAATGAATCTTACTGGTTAAGTAATTTTCTAAAGCAGAAAAAGTAATTTTCTATGATAAATTTTAATTTTCCAAAGCAACTCTATCTTAATGGTTAAGTTTCCAAAACAACCCGTATCAGCACTACAACTATTTTTAATACATTCAATGAATACATAGAAAATTTCAAAACATCTTTTAATTATTTTAACTTTTCCAACCCATTTCACGTTGAAAGTTTAAATTTTGAATCCAGAATCGAGAAGCCCATTAATACATCTGTCTGCCACCTATAAAAAATAATTGTACAGACTATTTACTTTTGTTTCAAAAAAAATTATTTACCGTAAAAAAATATTTCCCAAAGAAGTAAGTTTTCAAGACATCCTCTAGTGTGAACAAAAAGCTGAGATTTAAGGAGAATGCGAAACCTCAGCTAACTTTCCAAAATTTGGTTCTACTTTCTATATAGTAAGATTGTACAGACTATTTACTTTTGTTTCAAAAAAAATTATTTACCGTAAAAAAATATTTCCCAAAGAAGTAAGTTTTCAAGACATCCTCTAGTGTGAACAAAAAGCTGAGATTTAAGGAGAATGCGACACCTCAGCTAACTTTCCAAAATTTGGTTCTACTTTCTATATAGTAAGATATATATATATATATAGGGGTAAGATCCCTTGACACCGGTGTCAAATTTTAAATTTGACACCTCATCTGTGAACCGTTAGATCAAAAAATGTCAAAGACTCTGATTTGCACGCTTGTGACACCGTTGATCTTTTTTGATCTGACGGCTCTTAGATGAGGTGTCAAAATTAAAATTTGACACTAGTGTTAAAGGATCATGCCTCATATATATATATATATATATATATATATATATATATATATATATATAATAATAATAATAACGTAAATGGGGAGAGAGAGACACATGCACATGCAATGCAAATTGAGCGTGAGAGTGACACGTGAGATTTGACTTCGGGATTTTAATTCCCGTGTAGGTTAGTGTGTTACTATCAAAATCAAAAGACAAACATGGACATGGTCCATTTGAGTTCAAGCTAGGTCAGAGGGCTTTTGGCGGTGACACTCTGACCAATCAACAATGACTGTCAGCATTGTTGCCGTCACAGGCATGTGCTACCACTCACATTAATTTACTGAAAATGCCACGCACCCACCACACCGGCCAGCCCTTTTCCTCGTATGCTTCTTCTCTATAAAGAAAAACGAAAACAATAATAACACGTCAAAATTTACACTTATAGCTAATATATTTGTATAGTAATTGAGGATATTAATTTATTATTATTAAGTTTAAGTATCTATATATAAATCATCCATAGAAAAATATGTGTAAATAATATGATTAAAATATTGAAGAATTAAAATTACACATTAGCCAATATAAAAAATCCAGAATTTAATTTAATTAAAATCAAAGATAATTTAGAAAATTAAAGTTATACGTTCAACGCTTCTTCTTCTTAGAGCATGATCACGTTGAATTTCTCCTTCCTAATGGTCAACGTTCAACGCTTCTTCTTCTTCTTCTACTGGACACCTCAGGCCCCATATTTTGTTTTTGTTTTTTCAATTTTTGCGGCTCCCCAAAATGTTTAGAAAATTGGTTAATTGGAGAAACTTTTGTAGACTGAAGTTGGGCCTAATGGCCTGTAACTTACTGTTGAGAGTTTATTTTTATCTAACTTTTAAACAATTTGTATTCAAAAAAAAAAAAAACCTTTTAAATAAGAGTAAATACTATTTTTGGTCCTCAGCAAATTTCGCGATGTCCGCTTTAGTCCCTAGCAAATAAAAAGGCCCATTGTGGTCCCTAAAAAGTTCAAAATGGACCCATTTTAGTCCTTTTGAGGGATTAATATTGATCTTTTTGAATTTGTGAGGGACCACGATTTCAACTAAATGTGTCCATTTTGAATTTCTTAGGGACCACGATGGGCCTTTTTATTTGTTAGGGACTAAAGCAGGCATCGAGAAATTTGCTGAGGACCAAAAAAGGTATTTACTCTTTAAACAATTTGGATTGTTGGTGTAAAGCTGAATTTAATGCAAACGGACCTCTTTGAAATAATTTACATGCAACATGGTCGCATATATTAGTTTAAGTTCAAATTTATGTATGATTTGTATGTATATGTAATATATATGTAGCCAAAACTAGCTTTCGAGTAGTATATGATTTTTATTTCCCCTTGTGTGCCATCAAGCTCTAGAGCATACAACATTTAAAATGTTTAAAACAATGAGGTAGGAAAAAAAATGAGGAAGTGGGGTAGCGAAATTATAGGTTTATATGGTTCATCGAATGCAAATAGATAGTACAAAGTGATGGGTAGCCAAATAATAATTGAATGAATGAGAACAAAATATGAGGACTGCAAATTAGACAAAATGAATCCTCTAAAGATTGATATCCCAATTGACGACGACAAAAATTGGTGATGCGTGCGTGGCAATCGGGAAGTGGGTGTCACTAAAGAACCATAACATGTTTCTCATATTATCCAATCGGAAAAAAAAATATCTAATGTTACTTTCGACAATTTTATATAATGTTCATTAAAATGTGTTTTAGGATTGAAAAATTAAAAAATTAAAATGATAAAAATTATTATAACGCTGAAATAAATTAAAATTACACTCACAGTATGATTTCTGATACAAAACAACGTCGTTTAGGTGAACATTTAATAAAGTTATCTAAAGTAGCTTTAAGAAAAAAAAAAAAACAAAAACCCTTCCTATTTAAAGAAAAAGGGTGTTGATGGACATGGAAGAAAACAAAACCACGATACATACATAACAGAATAAGAGCAAACTCTGATTTAAAAAGCTAATTCTTCATCCCCTTATTAGTCCTTTTCTGCCTTGTCTATTCAGATGTTGGAATTAGATGGTTGGTTCATGCTTGGTTCCACATCTTCTTTTACTTTTTGTTGTTTGGGTTGTGGGATTTCGTCTGTTTTGCACTTGTGTAATTTTATACTTATTTGATCAGTCATATTATAAAGTTTTTTCCAATCTAAGCTCAACAACGAAGATAAAAGACCACGTCAACCAGAAGCATTAATAGTGGTCACTTCTCCAGCTCCTAACCATCAGTCCATCACATTATCAATCAAAACCACACCATTACTTTAAGGTTTTATAAGAATTGTGGTATAAGAAAAGTGATTCTGTAATGATCAGTGGTGGATCCAGACGATTATATGAAGGGGACGAAAATTTTAATAAATCCAACTTATAGAATTTTAAATAAAATATAATTTAACAAGTATATTAAATTGACGAATTTAACATAGATTATTTCATTGCCATATGTCATGTCAACGATGAAAAGTAGGAGAATCATAATTTTAGAAAAAAATATGTACAATGATCTCAAGAGATGCATCCATTAAATAATTTTAATAACAAATATAATCACATAACTAAAATAAATCCAAAAAAAGGGGGAAGGTCGTAGAACCCAAATTAGGCAAGCATCTAAAACTAACATCATAAAGTTCCATAATGCTCACATCACTACAGACCCATCTGCTTCAATTATCAAGCAAGCACCATAAAGCTAACAAATAAATTTCAAAATTATTGCAAACTACAAGTGTTTTATACCCATTTTTTTTCTTTCACTTTCTTCTGATTTTTGAGCATTCAAACAACATGAAACTACAAAAAGATCAAAACTTTACAAAGAGAAAGTGAAAATACTCACAACGGGAAAATGAGTATCAAACTTCTTTTTCATGCTAATAAATTTTGGGTATCAAATGAAGCAAAAGAAGGAGACTCAAAAAGTGAAATCGAAAGCTTTGAACAAAAACAGTGTACTGATTATCAACAAGATGAAATCAATGCAACTCATTTAAGATTCAAAGGGCACACAATGCTAGTTTTGTTAAAGTAATCAACCAGTTAAGAAAAATGAAACATACTATGTATTTTTTTTGGGGATGTAAACATTTTTTTCAGATTTTAGAGGGGGGCGGCCGCCCATGCACGCCCCCCATGTAGGTCCGCCCTTGGTAATGATATAGATATTCATTTTGCGTGTCGAAGTTTTTTTTGTTTCAAAAGATGCGGGCCCCACAAAATATTATATGTGTAGGAAACTTTTTATGGTCATGTTAAATGACAAATGCAAATCCCCTATTTTAATATCCATAGTATTTAAAAAGATATAAGAACCACTAATAAGCAATGGTTCAAGTGATAAGATGTTATTTTTCTTAATTAGATATATTCATTTTTTTATTATTTTTTTTTTTTTTGAGAATAGATATATTCACTTTGATTCGCCCATATAATGAGTTTGACCGTGCTCAAAATAAACTAATCATTTACTCGAACTATTCATACCCTACGAGGGTATGATTCATACACACTTTTACCAAAAAAAAAGAAAAATACATATTGTGGCCAAAACATTGAAATAATACACCTTTATAGCCATTGGTGACCTCTGATTTTAAGTTTTTGTGTTCAATGCTGACAGTGATGGAAGCCTATTCTTGAATGGTACCCTTGCTCTCCGAATTGGATTGTGCCAACTATATATAGCGAAAGACATAATCCTCATCATGATGTTAGATCAGCTGTCACTGTTGAAAAATTCTTTAGAGATTTTTAGCTTTTTCGGTATGAGACAACCTCAGTTAAAAAATAATATAAATTATTAAAAAAATTCTTTATTTAATATTTTAATATTTTGGATTAAATTATTTTTTAAGGTTATAAGTTCGATTCTAACGGTTTCACACTTGTGAAATTAAATAAATATAAAATAAAATCAATTGAATTTCATTTTGCAGTTGGCAATTACAGAAAGCCTCCATAGCTATATGTGCTATTACCACATTTCTTTGGTTTGAAAGTGATGAAGTGAAGACACTTATGAGCCTCCATTTATAGAATGGAAGAATATATCATCTCCAGGAATTAAATAAGTATAAGATAAAATAAAATAAATGAATTTATGTAATATTTACATTTCAAATTCAAAATTACTGTTACGTAAAGGGATGTGTTAGAGAATAATAAATTATTAAAAAAAAATTAATCTAATACCTTAAAGTTTTAGGTTAAATTGGTTCCTTACAACCTCATCATTCATTCTAATATTTTGTTATGTGTATTAATATTTGTTTTATTTTTATTATAAAACTTGATTATCAATATTAGTTAACAGATAAATTTTTTTTTATATTATATAAGTAATTTTTAAATCTTCTTAGCCGATTATCGTTATTATTGAATGAAAAATATTGAATAATTTTTTATATATTTTAAGATAGTAAATACATTTATTTTTTATTTAATGTAGTTTTTATTGAATATTAAGAAATGCTTAGACTGTACCAATGTGGAAGAAGCACGAGACATGATTGTTATCATCATGATGTTAGATGAGTTATCAGTGTCTTTGGCCAAAACAAAAAAATAAAGATGAGTTACCAGTGTTGTGAACTTTTTAGTTTTTATCCTTGGTCAAACACTTGGGTCAGTGATAAAAAAATCTATGCTCCACGTCATAAAGGAGATTCTGCAAAACAAAAATAAATAATAGTAATAATAAGGGGAAGATTATAGTACTACTTTTTTTTATTATTTGTTATTACCTAATCTTAACCGTTGATTTCCATCAATTTAACGGTTATAATTTATTGGATCATACTTATTAATTAATTATTAATTCTAATAAATTATAACCATTAAATTGACGGAAATCAACGATTAAGATTTAGTAGTAATAAAGTAGTAAGAAATTAAAAAAGTAGTAAGTATAACTTCTTCCTAATAATAATAATAATTTAACTTAATCAGGCTATACTAATTCAGTTTTTAACTATTTATAACTCATATTATATTTCAATTGATTTAATTTTAATGTAATTATTCTTATATTACTCCCAAATCAAGAATTACCTACGCATCACAAAACCACAATAAACTTTTCTGGTAAATATATTCGGCGGAACCGGTGGCAGCAAATAATGGTGCGGTGTCGGACATGAATAAAGGGTCAATCTTAGTTTTTCCTCAACCTTTTTGGTGCGACACATTTATCTGTTTGCCCCACGTGCGTTAATTTTTAATATTTTTCCTTTGTTTTTTAATTGAAGTTGGACAAAAAATCGAAGAAAGACGACGTTGTGCTTGCTCCTGCCACACATTTATTATTTAGAACTAAGAAGGTATTTTTTTTTTTTATTTCTTAACTGGTTAAACTGGAACACTACCTTGCCTTATATCCACTTGCTTGTTGGTATATTTTTCTTATTTTTCATAAAATAAAAGTTGGTTTGTGACTAAAATGAGAAGTATAAAATGTTAATCCTTTATATTAGATGTATTATTATTTATATCATTTATTAATTTAAGTTGTTGGGTTAAATTTATTATATTACATTATATTGAATAAGGGTAAAGGGTGTTCACTGTCTGGATTGAATCGATTTTGAAAAAAAAAATCATCTGATCCAATCCCTTCGGTTTAATCATGTAATCCTCTATTTGGTTTGGATTTTTTTTTTCAAATACGATCCGATCCAATGTAATTTTATTCGGTTTGAATTGGATCGGTTTTTGGATTTTTGAAAAGCCTAAGATTTATGTGATGATTATTGTGCAAATAACATATCTTTTGTATACATCGGCTTTGTAAAGTTTGTATGATAATTATGATGCAATCTAGAAGCATTGTACAATAAAAAGTTGAATTATCATCTTTTACCTCTAATAAAAAATTTATAATATTTTCACGAAAAAATAAAAATAAAAAAATTTATAATATGATTGCCTGGAATACGAAGTAATCCAAATTTTCATCTTATAAAGGAGCTGTCGTGCAATAATAACCCATGTAATAAAAATATATTATGTACCTTAAAAAAAAGCATAACATACATCAATCACAAGGGTTTTGGATTTAGAATTTTGCTATATGATTTTTGAGTTATGATTGGGGAAAAGCCCAAGTAAGTAGATGATAAGGTTGGGGAATCATTGGATCGGTTTGGATTGGATCGATTTTCACTAATCAATTCGAAAATTGATCCAATCTAATTAAATTTTGCCAATTTTTTTTTCAATTTTTAATTTTTCGGTTTCCAATTTTTCGGTTCGGTCACCACGATTTGAACGCCTCTAATAAATTCATGATGGTCATGATATTGAAATTGGCTTGTAAAGGACAGATAACATGTTTCGTTCTTTCTAAATTGCAATTTAAAGTAAACTTACTCTCTAAGATGCACCATAATTTAAGTCAGGCCTGGTGAAGAAAATCTAAAACTGCAAGACCAAAGAGAAGTTGGCCCAATAAAATGACAAAAACCCTGAAATACTTATTCAAGGCCATTGAGCCTTGACTTGTTATTACCCGAAAAACAAAAAGGCCTTGACCTATTAAGAATTGAGTATTATTTATACCTTTAAAATTGGCCATGCCCATGCTATTGTAATTTGTAAAGCCTGAAAGGTTCTTCAAACTCAGATATTAACATGGTCTGATTTTTTTTTTTTTTTTTTGGTAAAAGACATGGTCTGATTTAAATTGAAGTTAATTAAGATATGTTTTAATTTTGAAAATTAAACTTGATATGCTTTCGAGTTTAGTATGGGGCATAATTTGAGTTGGCTTAACCTGTTAATTTGTTGTTACATAATATGTTTAAGAAATATTCATTGAAACTTAAAAGAAATTATGCAATACTTGAATTAAAACTTAATGAATACTAACTAATATTCTTATACTAATATAATTTCTTTATAAAAAAAACCAGTAAAATATCTATTATTTTTATTTATTTATTTCTAAAATTTTATAATTTAACTATATAATGGCCAAGTTTATACATTAGTGAAATCATGACCTCAATTTAAAAAAATTAACCCAATTAGAGTAAATATCAATTAAAGTAAATATCTAAATTGATTTTTGACAAGAGGATGATTATAATACCCATGGTTGTCAAAAACTAGTCTAAAATGTAGAAATGGTTGAAACTCAGTGTAAAAAACGTGTTAAAATATAAATAAAAACGATCCTTTGTAAAAAACGGGTAGAAATGCCGCAAACGGGTAGAAATGCCTCGCAGAAATGCAAAGTTTTGCATTTTTACTTAAACTCAATTTTTTTTAATTTAAAAAAAAACCTTATTTTTCATTTTTTTTTGAACTCAATTTTATGTTTTTGTGTTTTTAGACTTATGTCTTTTTTAGTTACATGACTTATATCTTTTAAATATGAAGTTATTCATTAAATCTTGAATAATGACTTATGTGATTTTTTTGCGTGCATATATATATATATATAACTTTGTATCTTGACTTTAAGTAGTAGAAATTTTATGTTTTGTGTCGTTTCTACGATTTACGTTTCTACTACTCTCTTTCGTTTATGGGTTTTATATTTCTCATTCAATATGAGAATTGAATTCTCATATTGTAGAGACAAAAAACATGTGAGACTCATATATTAGAAAAAATTATGTGTAGGACCCACGTTGGCACGAAAATCGAAGAAATTCTCATGTTAAATGAGAATTATAAAACCCTTCGTTTATATGTAAAAACTCAATTTTGACTACATTGATATTATCTACCTATTTAATCTTCTAACCCTTATTATCTTTTTATCACTATTAGATTGTATTGTATTTAAATCAACGCTTGAAAGGGAGAAATAAGAGGTGTAATTAGATGAGAAAAACAAAAAGCAAAATAAAAAATTTATTATATCTAAGATTATTGATTTAAATTTAATCAAACGATAAAAAAAATGTAATAAGAATAGAAAGATTAAATAAATAGGAGTTATGACCGTCCTTCTTTGAATAATGTATAAATTCAACCCAAACCAAGAGTTCTGTTTGTAATAAGAGAACCAAGCCAAACAATATTTTATTGGCTTTCATTTTTCTTTAAAAAGTTATAGTTTTGATAATTAAATATTTAGTAAATTTTGAATGTATTTTTCTTAAATAAATTTTTCCTTTCTTTTATCGCTGCAAGTATTAAGTGTAAGATTTATTAAATATTGACATGATTTAAAATTTAATAGATAGTTAAAATAATTATTTATTATATATAAAAAAAAATTATATTCTATTATTACTTTATGTTGATTAATATTATTGATATGATTTTTTTGATTCGGTTATACCTTTAAATTAGAATTTCCAATGTTAATGGTAAGCAATTATTTCAAGTTAAAAATAAAAGTCAATTGTCTTACCTTTTAACATTTATTTCGTAATATTTTCTTCTTTTCGGAACAATAGCTCGCCAAAACCTATAATTGTATAAATTTATTGAAAACATCATTGTTCTTCAAACACTTTTTTTATATTTTGATTTAATCTAATATGTCACATTTATCAATATTATTTTTATTTAGTTATTCTGGATTAGGAGTAAAAATTAACTGTGGTAAAACAGTTTCTTTTGTGAAGTGATTTTAATGATACAAGTTGCCCTTTTATATTTTTCGATTATAATAATTCATATTTGTATAATGAGAAATTAAGAGTTTTCCATACTTATCATACAAAAATTTGAAAAGAAAGAAAAAATGAGACATTCTCACTTTACAGTAAAAGTGTAAGTACAGTAAATTTTGTGATAAAAATACAGTTATGTAAAATTACCGGGAACGTTGAAATAAATTAGTGAGAGGCTAATTTATTAGGTTTATTAGATAAAACATATTTTCCCAAATACTAAATTATTTAGCTAGACCATGTTTAAAAAGAGAGATTAAAAAAGTAAGTGCCCAAGTGAATCCGATTGATCAAAGTCAACACAAGTTAAATGAGTAAAACACTATATTTTCCTCAAAATCACTATCTTCCCCGTGTCTTCCCCTACTCGAAGAACACATGGAAATGGAGAAAGGAAGCTTGAAACCATAGAGTGAGCTACACTCAACCAAATTACTTGATTCTAAAGCCAAAACCACTTAGACTCTCATCCTTAGTAAAGTCCACATCTCATTTTTGAGTTTGGTACATTGCGAAAAGAGATTTTCACCTTCAAAGAATAGGTGGATTTTTGGTTCTTGGGGAGTTTTGAGTGCATTGGCGCTTGGGTTTTGCTTCTCCCGACATTCTAAGGTGATATATGGTAAACTTCCACCATTCAACTCATGTTCCCTTGAAGTTTTAAGATTCTTAGGTTTCAATGAATAGTAATTTTGAAAATTGGTTGCTATAATGAGTTAGAGGATGATTTAGACGTGGTTTTCTTTCTTAAACATACTTGAGAATGATTCCCGTGAAAAGAAAAATTATGAAATCACCATTTTTCTCATGTTAGAAAATCATGATTTTTGGCTATGTGACAATTCTGAAAAATTTGATGGTTTGAGTAGCTAGAGAGAGATTTGTATCTGAGTTGTAAGAACTTGCACCGTTAAATTAGGAATTTAAATAATTTAATTATGAATTTAAGAAATAATTCCATAATTTACTTCGGATAAATATAGAAAGATTATAATAATTATCAAGAAGGTCAAATAATGCTTAAATCGCTTTTCTGATGAAAAGTGCAGATACCAGTTCTGCTTCACGGTATAAATGTGTACCGAAAAAAGTATTCCAAAAAATTATAATAAAAGTAAATGTATTCCACGCAAAATATCTAGGTCTAGGATATTAAGTTTGGAGTAAATATAATGAGCGGTGATGTCTGAACTAATATCGGCTATGTACAAAATGCGTACCGGTAAAGTGTTGCGAAAGATTAAAAGAAAAATATGATAATTCCTAGAAAAATGTCTAGGTTCAGAATATTAAGTTTGGTGGAAAAATAATTACTTTGGTGGACACTAATATAAATAGCCAGTTACACTCAATCCTAGGTCAATTTTTATGATCCCAAGGTTGATCCCACGACTGCCACTTTCTCCATGAGAGCTTGAGTCTTGTGCATGGAACTTGATCAAAAATCCACATTTCTTCGCTTTTATACTATTGAACCATTATTAAACCTTGTAAAACTTGAGTCTTGTGAGATAAATGCTAGGTCTTGAGGGTTTTTAGTTTTTGCATTCAAAGAGTAAGGGCTGACTTTGGTTGTTCTTAGTGTGTGAGCCTTGGATACCCTCTAGAAAGCTCCAAGAACTAATCTTTGTGAGGAAAGAACCTACCTTGGAGTGGGATTTTCGTGCACCGCCAAGTCAATGGCTTGGCGCACCTCCAAAGTCCTTAAAGCTTCCCCAATTTTTCTGATTTCAAAGGTCCCTAGATAACTACAAGTCATTTCCTTTGTAGTTTCTTGAAAATGAGTTAGTTTGTGAAGTAAAGTATGGAAATATTAATGATGTATGTAAAATATGGTATAATGATGTTTAAGCATGTAAGTTGAACTATTGTTTTGATAAAAATTGGACCTTGGACCCTTGGAAGTTATTGAACCCGCGGATTATGCAGAAAATTCTGCAGTTTTCGTGTTCTGTCCGCATGGTAATCGATTACCCTGTGCATAGTAATTGATTACCATGTGAAGTAATCGATTACCCTGTTCATGGTAATCGGTTACCGTGTGTAGTAATCAATTACCCCCTGTTTGGTAATCAATTATCCCCTGTCAGAATGACTACAAACCAGTTCTATTGCGTAGGAAAGTTCCCATTTGGGTATGATACCCTAGGGAGTTAGTATTACTGTTGAGAAATATTAATACCAATAATAGTGAGGGTTAATATGTGATAATTATGATTTAAAAGGATATAAACAAAAAGAAAAATATTATTCAATGGATATGAAATTTGGGAATTTTGAATATTAATTATGTTTTCATACAAAACAGATTGCAATTGTCGGATTGTGTGACTTGTTGGTGTGCCTGTGTATATCGAGCCTTTGGATAGGGATTTTGGCACAACAGGTAAGCTTTCGTGTCCTCGGTTTTACCTATTGTTCCACCAGACCTCGTGGAGGGATGATTTATATGCATGATGTTTTTTTGGAAAATATTTGTTTTATGTTATGAGTATTGGATATATTGTTGAGCTAGATTATTACTATTGTGCATATGTCATGTGTATATGTATGTGGGGTATTCCACACGAGACGGTAATCCCTGAGCATGTCAGGCCACATGCAAGATGGTAACTCCGTGTGGGAGGTACATGGTGTACTCCTTGTACTGCGGGTTGTAGACGTATGTAATACATACCTTTTATTCTATGGATAGTAGAATGCATACACACATAACATGGACATATGCTGCATTGCACAGATTTTGATATTATACTATTATTACCATTTTAGAACTTATATTGCACATGTAAGTGAGCTTGGGGTGGAGAGATTCTTGAGGACCCTTTGTCTTACTGAGATTTCTAGTTTGAGATCTCACCCCATGTGGGGCACATTTTAATGTACAGGTACTCCTGAGGTTGAGACCTCTAGCGGCAGGAGGCAGGAGTTGAGTTGAGAAGATGCATACACCTTGCCATATTATCATGATTTATGTCTTGCTGTTATATTTTATGGCCATTGTATTTGATACATGACTTGCTGATTATGGTGCTTTATTTGGTGAGCAGGGGGTTGTCCATGCCATATTTGAATAAGTTGTACTTATCCAGACTGAGTTGTATTATTGTATCATCATATGTCTGATCTACGTGTTGTAGTTTCATGACTTGATACATTACATATGTTATGAGGTTATTCAATGTAGTGATTTATTGCAATTTACATACAAACGACTTTTGAAAAGAATTAAGTAAATCCACTTGGTAATTTGATTATGTTAATAATTGAAAAAATTTAGCTTCCGCATTTATTTAGCTGCGCTCATTACCATTATAAGTTTAACACACCGAGTGCACGCACATGAGTCCCTTTGTTAAATATGTTTATAATTGGTTCTTGTGGAAGGTCAACAAAATCAATCATCATCTTGCCATACTTTAGAAATTTGTCATGAAAAAGTGTTAAGTCTTATGGTATTTGAGGCTTGAATGGTGTTTGATGGTGAATTTTCATGTTGTTTCATGATATAGAGTTGATCCTAGTACCATAGAGGTTAAAGAATGACCATTGGATTCAATAACTATTCAAGATCAAGCTTCTCGAATTCTTTACCAACGAGGTAAGTCATTCATGCAAGTGTAGATTCTAGCCAATAACTTAGTGTTTTGTGTGAAATATATGTTAATAATCACCTTTACACATTTGTACTAGGTTACTGTTGTGTTGAAGTGGGGGTTGATAGCATTGAGATAGAAAAGAGAATGGAAAACAAAAGTCTTGGACCTTGAGATTTATCTTTCATTTGTTCCACCAAACTCAATGGGAGTGTGGTTTTATAATGGTGTATATAAATGCAATAAAATTGATGTAATGTATAGTATGTCTCTATGCTTGTATTTTATGTATATTTAAGGTGGAATGCCTTGTATGATTTATGCTAATTGTTTTCTCTTTCTAGTAAAATGATGTTACTTGGAAAGAGGCAAGCCCATACAGACTCTTTTTCGGAAATGCTTTGGGAGGGGATGAGCCCGTAGGGACTTCTCTCAAAGTAGAATGTTTGTTTGTTGATGCTTGGAAAGAGGTGAGCACATGGGGACTCTTTTTAGGTCTAGCTTGGGAGGGGGAGAGCCCGTAACGACTTTTCTCAAGGTATCGATTATGGACTTCCTTTGAAAAAGGATGAACACATAGGGCATAATTCAAGTGTTTTTTTTAGAACATAGGGGCATAATTGTCAATCAAATGAACTTCAAATGTTTGAGTGTAAGTATATGATTCCTTAAAAAATAAAAATAAAATAAATTCTCTCTTTTATTATCTTTGGTCTAAGCGTAATTTAAGGAAAACAAGTTTGGGCTGGACCGAACAATTATTGTAACCACAATGAGAAATATAATCTACTTACTCAAATTCCATGTATGACTTCATAAGTCTTTCGTTGTCATTACGTGTAAGGGTGTAAATGTGTTATTCAGTCTGCCTACATAAGGTCAGATTCGGTCTATTATGTTTAGTCAAATAGAAAAAACTCAGGCCTCAAAAAATGCCTATTTAGAAAATAGGTTATATGTTTTCTCTTACTTGCCGGGCCTAGAAACCTACATGCTGACCTATATCATATTATTTATTTTAAATAAAAGAAATAAATTATTATTTTAATAATTTTGAATAATAAAGTAATATTATTTTAATTATTAAATTCATAATATAATTAAACAGGTTAACAGGCCTAGTCCAAGACTTTTATTTTTTAAATATAGGTTAGACAAGACTTATAATTTCGGTCTATACAAGGTTAACATACTAGGCCAAACATAAAATACTTTATATAATGTTTAAGGCAAAGTCCAGTCCAGCACAACCTATTTGCACCCCTAATTATGCATACTAGAAAGTATAAATATTCTTCATATAATGAAATTATTTAATAAGATATTGACCCCTAATCCATTTTCTAAATTTATTTTTTTATTATTAATAATTAATGTTTGAACTAAAGGCAAACCACATATAAACTCGAGAAAAAAAAAATTAGGCATAAATTCTAACCTTGCTTGCATTACTTTCATTCTAAATGCCTTATCTATTCTCTTTTAACATCATAAATAACTATAATCGATTATGTAGTTATGCGTTTGACTATTAATCCTTTTCATTAGGTTAACTATGCTATTGAGGTGGGAATAAACTGATTAGTTAATAACTACAAAAATTACTATAGTAATCAGCGGCGGACGCACATTCTTGCGCAAGTTTGAGATTTTATTTTTTTTTAAAACGTGGGTGATTTAGGTCAAGTAAAAAAAAAAAAAAATTAGGAAGATTGAAAAGAAAAAAATAAATATAGACTCAACCAAGATAGTTAAAATCGGATCTTACCTAAAATTGGAAGGAGGATAAATAGTAAAAAATTATAAAATCGTAAAAGTGTTTGGAATTTTGATGAAATCGTTTTGATTAAAAAAAATCATAAAATCACATATTTAAATCGGGATTTTAACTAACATGGACCCAACCCAACCAACTCCTATAATTATTTTCTTTTATTGTTTATATATTTTTAAAACATTTAAAATTTTCTTTAAAAAAACAATCTTCGGGGCGCTGCCCTCGAACCTCCACCCTAAATGTGCAGATATAAAAAAAAATTCTGGATCCGCCGTTGATAGTGATTATAGCGCCATAGTTCATTTTATAGGTTTTTTTTTGTTTAGAATATTACTCATCTATAATTTTATTTCAATTAATATTCAAATATTATTTTAATACAATGTCAAATTTGCAATTAGAACATGTTCTCTATGTTTACGTATAAAATGCTATATATTTTACATTGCATATTTCTAAATTTTTAGATGGTAACTGTATGATATATATTAATTTATATATAATGAACAAATATACCACAAATACACAATTTACCATGAACAAATAGTGCATAATATTTATACCAAAAAAAAAAAAATAGTGCATAATATATTTGCATCGCATGGATAGAGTTACTTGTGTGTGTTGGTTGATTGCAAGGTGCAGAATTTGGCCATCAATATTGCCATAGTTTAATTAAGAAGGTCTTTATGTTTGGTCACGGGTAGGTCTTTGTATGAATTGTTGATAGGTTGGTTGGTTGCAACTTGCAAGGTGCAGAGTATGGACATCAAGATAAGCATAGATTAATTAAGAAGACCTTTATGAAAAGTGCCTGCCACCTTTGATGACATAACCAACCCAACTACCAGGAATTCCTTGTAGTTTGTAGCAAAAAAAAGAAAAGAAATGAAAGCATAATGTATAGATTATGTCGCTCGTTTTGGTGGATAGGATACTATAAGAATACGATATGGATTGATAAGTTTATATCATGTTATGTGTTTGATAAGCATTTGATTAGTAATCTGATAAGATTATATAGAAGGAGAAAGGAGAAAGAAAAAATAAAATATAATGTAATAAATACAAATATATTGGGAATATATTAGGTAGCGCGAGAATATATTAAGTATCAGATATTAGTATCTTATCATGTTAAATCTTAACCGAGCTCCCTCATAGGATAAGAAATTATGTATTATATAGGATAAAATGAGACAATAGAATAAGCTAATCATATCTTATTGACCCACCAAACAAGAAATAAAAATAAGATGTGATAAGTTATCATATCCTATCTTCTTTATGAAATGAGAGTCATATCTATTTAAATTTGGTATTGATTTCAATCAATCATGCCACCAATTTGATAACTATTGAAGATACTAAAGCCCCTTTCTCCAATTTTCTCAACTCAACTCAAGACTTACAGCTTAATCAATTCATTTAACTTTATATGGTTGTGATCTTCTCATATTATCATGTTATGTTTTTTTCTCACATTAGAGAATTCATTTCCTTTATCTTGTATCCGGATCCTCTGATGTGAAAAATCACATGACATAATAAATGGAAAATCATAATTATACAAAGGTGGATCAATAATAATAAAGAGGAGGGATATTCTTACTACTAAAATCTTCTACTACCAACTCACTACCTATCTAATCACCATTGGATCAACATTTTCTCTTTTTTCAATTTTTTTTTAACATTCTCTCTCTTTGATTCAATGGTGATTAGATAGGTAGTAAGTTAGTAGTAGAAAATTTTAATAGTAGGAATATCCTTCCTCGATAATAAAAGAGGAGAGAGAAAAAAATAGTAAAATAAATAATTACAAAATTTTAACCATTGATTTAACTTTGTGCGATTGTGATCTTATAACAAAAAGACAAATACAAATTTAATTTATTTTCAATTACTTGAAACTTTAACATCGATAGATCTGAAGTCATGCGAACTTTTTTGTTTTTGCCCTTTATTTCAGTACACTTTTTTCAATTAAGCATCAATCATTTCTCTTTCCCAAAGGCAAGGTTGAACACGATCATTAAGATGTGGGACATGACATGTATAAACCAAAACAAGAATAAAAGTAACTTATGTGCATGTCACCATGTTCGAGACTTTTGCTGTCCGTTGCATTACTCTTGTTTGTTGAAGAAGCCCATCAAAGGAGAAGTGCTTAAATCATACACGACTCTTGTATGAAGTTCTAATTAAAACCAATCCAATTAAGTTGAAACTCTTTGACTGGTTCTTTCGTTCCTTGAATTATCATTGCAGGCTTTTCATTTTCCACAAATATCTATAATATAAAGAACCAAGCCACTTTTTCATCTTTTGTTATTTTGTTGGTGGCTTAAATTTTTATCCTTTACTATTTTTAAGTGTCAACTTCTTTTTGTATAGTAATAACTGCTCTTGATTTTGAGTAGGAAAACAACATAAGAAATTATGAAGTGAAATATTTAATTTAATAAAAAGTTTCTTAAAGTGAATACGTAAAGATATATTTTCCATTAAATTTTAGTAGATTAATTAAATTAAACTCATGAAATGTATTTCACACTTTAGAGATAAACTCATTTAGAGGGGTTTTCCATCCAATTTAGACCTTTATTACCTTTATATAGCTAAATGTTTGCCTAGGTTCACATGTTTTTATGTACATTAATACCTTATAAGTTATATATCTGCAAAATATCTATTATCTGATTATATTCAAACTAAGTATAATCTTTGCATAGGCACACTCAGATTCAGTTACCTCGTAGCAATGTTAAAATATGTATTGCAGTTTACTAAAAAAAAAAATGTATTGCATGCGGAAATATATAAGAAGCATTATTCTATATATATCGCGTGCAATGATCATGTCATATATCATCTGAAATTAATACATATTATTGCACAAATAATAATTGACTAATTTCTTTTTTCGTTTAAAAAAAAAAACAAAAACAAAAACAAAACTAGCATGACATCAATATGAACATATATTTATGTGCCAAGTGGCTAACGGCATAGCGAGTGATCACTATGATAGACGAAAATATAAGTACAAATCTTAGGAAATCAACTGTTGTGAAGATGATATATATAATTCTCGTGCTTCTTACGAATGGGAATTAGTGTCACAGACGATTCAAATGAGCCAAACTAATTGTAGAAAATATCTTGTATTTTTATTTTTATTCTTTATGTTGTTATTTTTCTTTTTAAGTTTCTGTGTAACCAGATCTCCCACTTAAAGCTGCATTTGCATGATTCGGAACTTCCATGGGAGATCGTCTTATGTGCACCGGAGTAGGTGCTTCTTCCATTGGGAGTGAAATGTTTCGATAAAAATATTTGTTTTCTTTTTTCCGTACTCACATATCAGAAAATGTTTCATTTTAAAAAAAAAAATGAAATATTTTCTAATATGTGAGTATGGAAAATATTTCATTTTAATTGGCCCGAATTACTACCAAATTAAGTGATGGACGGGATGATATTAAATATTTCCCTTCAATGGTTCTACATATTCGAGTGTGGCCTTCCACAAGTTCCCTGAAAAAAAATTCAATTCCAAACTTCTCTCACCTTAAAGGAGCGAGGAATCAAATTGTTTGAGATTTATAAATAGGACAGTAATTATAAAAGATCAAATGTATACTTGAGATAGGGTAACAAGAACATTTAACAATACAAGATATAAAAGAAGTAACATTTATTATTTGTTCATTCTACACTTGCGAATTGAGGTGATAAATAAATTAGGGGACTCTGATATGTAGCCCGGATCGTGAAGGCTTGAACTAAAATATCTAAAATTAATTGTTTGAACCAAGCTTAGACTTATATAAAAGCTCATTTTAAAAAAGGACCTCAGGCTCCAATTTAAAAATCCAGTTTTAGAGTCGGTCAGACTAGCCTAGTATATTAACCTTTACTTTTATTTTATATTTTTTTATATTACTCATAATAGCACACTCTCTCCTCAACCAATTTCACCTCCATTTTATTGGTTAAACAGACTTTTGGATTGATTTTATTCTATATTATACTGTTTGGATATACATTGAACTTATGAATCTCTATGGAATTATTAGTGTTGTTGATCATATATTTTGTTTGGATAAATTTTGTTGTTTTATTTGTTTGAAGAGGCTAAAGCAGGTTTTTATTGTAAATAAGCCAAGTCACAGGCCAATAATTATATTCATAATAAGTTAGGCTATGCTGACACATTTAAATACGTCTTGATCTTTTCGGATCAAAGTCCGACCTGGCTCGGTCCGTTAACACCCCACCCCTACTTACGAAGAAAATAAAAACGCCCATTGTATATTTACATAATATATTACTAAATTATAAGTTTGAATTAAAATAAAACCCTATTAAATTATTTAAGCATCTAAATTGTGTAATAAATTTTCAAGAGGGAATGATGTGTTTACAAACTTTTTTTATAAATTACACTAAGTATGACCGGTCATACATCCTTGATAGTGTATAACTAATCAACCATGTTGAAACGAGATAATATTTGTTGAGTTATACAGTTGTTGGAATTTTAATCTTTGATTACACAATTACATAATCATAGGGGGTTTGTATTAAATACATTAATTTTCTTATTTGCAGTTGATTAACATAATCATAAGACTTTTGTATTAAATAGAAATAGTAATAGGTTATTTCATTTCCTTATTCATAGCTGATTGACAGCTAATTTATAATGGACCTAGAGTCATCGTTTATGTATATAATTACCCCAGTAGAGGAAGAATAAACATGAAGAAATATTCATAATATGTCACCATTGTTTTGACATGGTATCAAAGCATTTCTGATCCAGGAACCTATTTTCATTAAACCTTCCACATCGTATTGTTGAATTTGCCTTACTCGAATTTTTTTTTCTGTTACCCAATTCGAATTTCTATTTTCCCAAGAACAATCCCAAAACCTCCTTTGAATCTTCAACCCCGTATTCTTTCAATAAATGTTCCCGGAAGAAATACCTGCCAAAGCCATGACCATTGTCTTCGCTAGAGATGCTACTGTCCCTGCTGCCAATTTTACTCAATCCGGTATTTTGGTAAGTCTCTTGCTTTCTATACATTGTCTATGAATAATATTTGGATAATTGATACAGGTGCTTCTGATCATATGATTAAAGATTCTTCCAGTTGTTCGATCTCTGTAATTCTTCCCAATCTGTTATTTCCACTGCCAATGGGGGTACCTAAAAAATTACTGGTCAAGGATCCTTAACCCTTTCTAATAGCTTATTTCTAGACTCTGTGTTGGTTGTACCCTCTCTTGAATACAACTTACTCTCTGAGCCAATTAACTTCAAAGCTTAACTGTTCAGTAACTTTTTTTCCCTCTCACTGTGTTTTTCAGGACATCCCCACTCGGACTACTCTTGGTTATGGTGTTAGACATGGCCAGCTTTACTTCTTAGAGGTCCCTGATCCTAGCCATCCTTCTTTGGTGTAACAGCCCGTTATGTACCGGTATTGTTAACATTAATTATGATATTAAGCGCAATTACAATCACAGCAGTTCATTTATAAAAATGAGAATAAACTTTTTCCGATTATTACGCGAACAGTAAAAGTATAAAAAGCGTAATAATAAAAAGCTGTGACCGTAACTGAAACACTAGCGGAAGACTTTCTTAACTATTTATACACTTTATTTTATTACCTACAAGATACTAAGGGGTTCCCATAAACCCACATAGCCAATTCCTCACTTTTACGTTTTTATCACTTAACAAGATTTGTCAATCTGTTTTTCTACGAACACAAAATAAAAATCCAAACTTAAACTCCAGGTTATCTTTTTTCCTTATTCACTTACCTTTCTATCAAGCTATCCCACACTCAATTCCGAGCTCGTGAGCTCCGGTTATCGCTGTTTGAAGTTGGACAAACAACATTGCCTACCAACTCCGAAACAGCCTAAAACGTCCAAACTTCACTGATTAAACTGTACCTAACCACAAGGACACTGCCTCTCAAAATTTTACACCATAAACTAGACACCTCAAACTTCGATTTGATATATCGTACGCTTAATTTGACCAAGTAACGAAGCGGGAATTAATTTCCCAACACAGACCCGAATCTGCCCACTGGTGCTGGCCAGAACAGGGCAGTGTGTGACAACAGCTCCCATGGACTGCGCACACCACAAATGAACCTAGGCTTTTGACACAACGTAGGGGACATCTTAAGCTTCAAAATGGCGTATGGCACGTCCCAATCGGACCACTATGGAGAGAGATACGCTCCTCCAAAGTTCACCCAAAAACTGCCAATTCTACAGAAAATTCGCCAGAGTTTCCTTTGTATTTCCAAGAATTCCCAAATTTGCATAACCTGTTTAACACCACTGATACACCTGAAATCCAGCAAAATCCAATGGGTGGCACACACAAGGACCAACAACGCCTTGGGGCACTTACAACCCAATCCAATTTATACTTAAAACATAAACAGTTCACTTTAAATCCTTAACTCATTTCAATCACAAAAGTCCACTTACATGCAATTTCTCAACATAACATAAACCATAAATCTAATATCATTATGCCACTATACTTCTCAATTACATATCACATATTACAATTCATGCCTTTCACTTACATCTTTCAACATAAACTTAGAATGATAAATATGATACACTTAGGCAAAATATACATGATCTTCCTATGGGCCCCTTGCCCGCCACTCCTGTGCCACTGCAATCTCCTGAAATAAATGCCCCGAGACGGGGTGAGATATACGAATATATCTCAGTAACCCAGAGGTTCTGGAGAAAACTTCGCCCAATGGTTCACTTCGATGTATATAAATAACATAAAACAACATCACTGTTATAAAACGGGATAAAGCAAGGGATTTAGAGAAAGGGGGAATATATCAGAACAACTACGACATGCGGGATGGTAGCTACCAATACCACGCCATGTCCTCGGCTATACGCCTATGGGTACTACCCCTGGCGTGTTCATAGAACAACCCACCAAGGTACCCCTTCCAACCATATACACCCGAGACAACCTAGTGTGCTCCTATCCGGATAACACACCACGACCCTGGGTCAACTGGAACTCCCTCTCGGAGACCTATCCAGTGGCAATCCGGAAACACTTGCCCGAAGGCTAAAAATATCTACTGGCCAGAGATCTGGTACATAAGTACCCACTGTGATAATGCACATGCATGCTCATGCTGTTCTACACTACTCATACACACTTCCTACCGTTGCCATCAACTAGCAAGGTGGAACACAAAAAGGGGAACAAGCCCCAGTACCAAGAGGTTACCTTTCTTTTTCCTTTCACTGAGCTCCGCAGAACTCCACTTACAGCTTGATTCTCCGGGAACGCCTCTATCCACTTGATCCAGGACCAAGGGCAATCCACTGTTTCACTGTTCCAAGTCTATGTCCACGTACGGCAACCTGTACAACCATGCACAGCCGTCAGTTTCAGTCACAATACGTCAAATTCCTCTTCTCTCCCTCTAATGTTCGGCCATCATAGGGTTATTTTAGGTTTTATTTTTCTAAATTTTCTTTCTCATTTTATTTCACTTACTTAGGTTACCCAAAGGCTAGTTCAATCGTTGTTTTACGGTTTTACGACTTTTTCGCAATGTTTTGCGAATTATTACACTTTAGGCACATTTTGCCACTTTCAACACTTATCATTTTTACATTGATTCTTCCACATGCCAATCACCACACAACCCATCTAATGACTTTTCCATCACACAACACAACACCAAAGTGTTCTAAAACTTCCATTTGCTCAATTGTACATAAATGGCCTAATCTTGGTTAGTCCAAACCAAGGATTTCCACTCAATTCCTATGGCCCACAACTCACATAATCACTTCCTAACATCATATAATCACACTACAATTCACTATACCACACATTAACACAAAACTCAAAAATTCCATTTCATGCATCAATTTTTTTCTAAGTTAAAAATCCATTTTTTTCTCTTAAAATTTTCATTGCATTTCTAGCATTAATACATCATTCTAAGACAATATCATCTAATAGACATTTTCCATTTGAGCTCTCTAACACCACATATCACAAAATCCCTCTTTAGGGTCAATAATCACAACTCAAAATTCAACCAATGAATTGTTGAAATAACTTACCCAATTGCACAGTATATGGCTCCACCTAAGTATACTCCACCATTGGAGCATGAAAAAGCTTCATGAACTCACTTTCTTCCAAATTTTCGGATCTGAGTTTGGTGCAGATCTCCCCAAATACTCAGTTTCAAGGCTCAATAGTGGTACCAATGGGTTCAGAAGGTGTTTTCCATCAAGATTCAAGACAAGAATCGTTGAATTCGGTGGAGAAATGGCCAAGTTATGGCCAAAGGAAAATTTGAAGCAAAAATGGTGGAATGGCTGTGATTTCAGCGCACAAGAGGAGAGAGAAAGGGAGGAGAAAGTGGTGATGAATAGTGACTTGGGTGTTTTAAGTGATTTTAAGTGGGAGCGGGTCCCACGCGATTTAAAACTCATCCGAATTTCTCTCCGATTTCACTAAACGTCCGCAAATTCAGAAATTATTTAGAAATTCTAATTTTTAATATTACCTAATGTCCTTTAATTATACTCACTCGGATGAATCCGGAGTTTTCCGGTCATTCGGGGAAAACACTGTTTTACGCTATTGCGCGCGCCATTGGCACGCTTCTCAAAACTGACTTAATTCCATCAAATACTTCCAGAAATCATATTTACTAACTCTATAAACCATTTATAAATCATATTTGAAACCTAGAGCTCAAAATTCCACTGGCACATTTTACGGTGCAATCTGACTGCGGTATTTTTACCCGCGAAAAACACTATTCACTGATTTTTCTGAGACTTGCCTATCCACTCAATTTTTCGTTCTGAATCCATTTCCAGGCTTATTTTTATCATCTGAGACCTCTTGCTCAATTTTTTACCTTCCTAGGGTTGCGTGTTGGCTAATTACTGTTTTGCCCTTTCTTTGTATTTTGGCCTAATCTTTGGGATTTTCACTAATCCATCACTTAATTTCTCACTTAATACTTTAATTACTTAATTTAGAATTGTGAGGTGTTATATTTGGCTACTACATGTGCAACAACCGGTCCAGAACAGTTCTGTGCTACCATTTGGCTTTGGCATCGAAGACTTGGTCACCTTTCCTTTAGTTATCTGAAAAAGTTATTTCCTTGTTTGTTTTCCCATTTGAATAATTCTTATTTCAAATGCAGCACTTGTGAATTGACCAAGAGTAGCAGAGTTCCTTATTTTCCTAGTACTAATAAAAGTTCTATTCCATTTCAAGTTGTTCAT
>JAVKPL010007908.1:0-31740 GCA_032173675.1 Gastrolobium villosum | reverse complement strand
GTGTGATATGATGTTTGAAACCTTTACAAATAACTGTTTGAAATTATCTCTGGTATGCTGCCTACTAGCTGAAGGATTACCATTTGATTTGAAACAAAACAATGCAACTATTTCTATTCAAAATTAGAATTTAGACATTTTCAAGGATAGTTATTGTGTAACTAATGAGTATGATCTAGTAAATAGAATGAAAGAAACACATAAGGGGGCATAATAAGGTTGGGCTAGGTCTAAAATCTGGAGCTCATATAGTACCTGTAAAATTGTGTTTTTTAATAGTATTATCTGTTATGGCTTTCCTAATCATTGGTAGAAATTGAAACGTGGCATTCCTGTTGTGCTACTCAGAATCATTAAATACACATTTTAGAAGATAATGTAATGTGGTACAAGACTGATTTTGACTAAACTTGAGAATCATGAACTAGATGGAAAGTGATTTTGACTGATATTTAGAAGATATTTCTAGTTCTAGTTCTGGTTTTTGGATGAAGTTGGCACATACAACTACAAAGCTGCCATTCAATTTTCAAAGGAGGCAGTTTCCAATATTTCTTTGTTTTGCAATGATGGTTAATACGAGTCAAGGACAAAGACTTGCAGATGTTTGTTTATTTCTTTAAAGTCCAACCTTTCAGCCATGGGAAATTGTATGTTGTTATTTGTATGTAAAAGAGGGCGAAAAACATTGATCATTGACAAGAACACAAGTGACAATATTAAAGAATAATGTTTAGTTTAAAGAAATTTTTCAAATTTTATCATAGGTATGATCCATTTTTAAAATTATCATGGCAAATAATCAAGGATTGGCATATTAGATATTACCATTCGTTTAATACCAAGGATTTTACTATTTCTTTTTTCATATTCCATTCTATGTACTTTCTTAAAAGATGTAATCAGTTCTAATCCATTTTTGTAGAGCAATCGATGTATGTTTTTTTTTTTTTTTGTGTGCTACATTCCTTTATATTTAGGTTTGTCATTTTAGCTTATTTAAAATTTAAATTAGTTACAATAATTCTACCATGAGCCTCATGTGTCGAACCGGTTCAATACAAAAAGAAAAAGAAAAATCTAATTTACTCCTTTTAACTTACACGATAAGCAACGTAGTCCTTAAACTTTAAAAATATGCTAAATGATTCTCAAACAAGTGCAAAATGATTCTTATAATTAACCCCCTTTTAAAATCGGGAGTTATTTTTCCTTATGTTATATAAAAAAAGTTATTATCTTACGCTCACATTTTTTAAATGGATTCCACAAGATTTTTTTCTCTAATCTTCAACTTTTTTCTCTCTCTTATCTATTGTTTGAGTATGAGATACTACTTCTCTCTTATGCAAATAAGAGAAGTATTACCCTTTAAAATTTGACAAAAATAACCACCTCCTAATCACATGACAATAAGATTATGTTTAAACATGTAACTGATTCATAACCATTTCCGTCAAAAATTTGGACATTAATTCTTTAGTTGGAATACTAAGTTTTTTTTAGTTACCCAACCCTAATTATCTCTTTGAGGCGAGTTGGCTCCCTCCGGTATTCCCACAAGTTTCAACTCTTTGAGCCGGCTATGAGACTAATCCGGAGTGTGGGGGTCAGTGATGGCTAAAGGTTCAGCCCACTCCCCACGAATGCATTCAGTAGGAATCGAACACGTACATGTCCAACCCTCCACTAATTCAGCACCAAGGAACCAATTCAGCTGCACCGGTGGAATACTACAGTTTAGTATTCTACCGTGGAAACTCGTAAAATGCGATCCAAAAAAAACATTTATTTTTCTAAACAATGAGGTGTGAATAATGAATCTAGAAATTTATGATTATTGACAAATTTAAGAGTCAGCAAGTAAATCCCAGAAGATGTTCAGTGAACCTCCATGTATTCTTCTTCTCGCCCCAATTGTCTGATTCTTTATTCATTCATAGGAAAATGGTAAAAAATATAGTGTGTACACCGTAACTGTAGGAAACATCAGAGAAAGCGAGAGAAGAGAAAATCATAGTTGAGTGAATGCAATCTTTACCTTCTCACATATTCGGTTGAAATAAGGGTGGTTAAGGGCATCTTCAGCTGAAATTCTATCACTTGGACACAGGCAAAGCATTTTCTGACCAACATATAACACACGGCATAAATGAACTTACAATAGATAAAAAAAAAACATTTCCAGCAGTGGTAATTGGTTTCCTCCTCATCATTTAATTTAATTGTTTTGCTAAATACCTGCAATTACATAATGTAAAATTTTAGTGATAAGTTTATTTTATCTGTTGAAACCTAGACCCTGTTATCGGATTCAATAGCTTCCGGATGCAACAAATCAAGATAAGTGACGAGCAAAAGGATATAGGAATCCCTTATCTTAAGCATTGGGGATAAGGGATAAGATGCTCCTATCTCAATCAATCGACTCTTATTAGGACTTTTCACTTATAGTTTAAGCTTTCAATAAAGGGTTTTCTGCTTATTATGTTGCAGGAAAAGTGATCATGTAATGTTATAGAGATTCATTTTCCGTGTCATATTTTTTTCTTTTTTTTGTTTTAAAATGTGTGAGTCCCACAAAATGTTGTGTGTAGAAAAGTTTCTTGTATTATATTAAAGGAAAAAATGAAAATCCTTCTATAAATAAAGAGTTAACCCTTTTAGAGGCCCAGGTATTCATCTTTTAATCCTTAGCCTCCTAATTGTCATTATGTACACATTCTTATGCCTTTTGCATTGTGCCTCTGCTATAATTTGTAACTCGGAATACTGACCAAAATGTCACTGTTCATCAAGTTTTTTTACTCAAATATCACTCGAACGATATTATTTTTCAATATGTCACGTGGGTAAGTTCGCAGACACTGTAACAAACTCAGTTTGCTGATGTGTCACATTTTTTGTGAACACCAATACCAAGTTCGCTACCTAGGTAGCGAACTTGGTTTCCACCAGAAACGTGACACATCAACAAACTGGGTTCACTATAGTGGCCAACGAACTTGCCCATATGATATATTGGGAAATAACACTGTTTGCGTGACATTTGAATAAAAAACTTGATGAATAGTGACATTTTTGGTCTGTGTTCTCTGTAGCCCCTTACGCTCTCTCTTCCATAGAACCGCCCACTAACATAATCATCCAAGATTCAATTATTGACCACCAGCCATATATTTCCGATCATCCCGGATCGATCAGTTTTGAAAATTCATATATAATATATGAGGATCATAAAAATGATTTTCATTTACTCGAAACAGGAAGGCATTCGCAAATAAGACAACTAAAATATACATTAACACATCCAAAACAAGAGAAGTAGAAACAGTAAAAAAGTTCAAAGTGGGTGTCTGGGAAAAGTGCAATAAGGGAACAAGAGAAGTTGGATGGAGATACAGTCACAGCAACTATCACTGCTTAAATCAAATGTAGTTGTAACATACACGAATCAATTTGTAATATAGGTTTTAGGTTTTGACACGCAGGTCGACCCACGACACGACACGAAAATTCGTGTTCGGGTTGACCCGCAAAGAAATTCATGTTGTGTTTGTACTAGGAAAAAAAATGACACGTACAAAATTCGTGTCGTGTTCGTTTGTTGTATTCGTATTCGTGTTGACCCGTATTTTCTTAATTATTTTATTTTTAATTTTTTATTATTATTTTATTTTTAATTTTTTATTATTATTTTTTAATTTCGATCCATTTTTTTAATTTTTTTGTCAATTACCGTTTTGATCCCTATTTTGCGTATTATTCGTGTCGTGTCAACCCGTAAAAAATTTATATCGTGTCAGTGTTGAAGATTTTGACACGAATAAAAATTTGTGTCGTGTTCGTGTTGATGTATTCATGTTGATGTATTCGTGTCGTGTCGAATTCGTGTGGTGTAAACCCATTTTGAGACCCCTATCAATCAATACTCTATTTAGGGGAGGGTCATCGAAATACAACTACCAATGGCTAATGCATACGAGACAGTTGTCAAAATAACTTACCGAAAGAAGGTCAACACCAGTTTGTTCGAGGTTAGGGAACTCATCTGCTAAGTTCTACAAAATCCGTTGGTTACTATACATGCCTTATCTATATTTCGAAAATGAAACAAAAATTGGTGAAAGAAAGCTCAATATACATTGATACACATTAATGCCTTTGGCAAAATTGGAGGGCCAATAGCTTCAATAAATTCGCACACAGAAGTTGTTGGAATTTTATACCACTTGTTGGAAATACAATAATAAAGAACACAAACTAATAAACAAAGAAAAATATTATTATATCAAACTTTTACAAAGACAAAACACAAATGTTACAACACTTCGACTAATTTTTCTCTCGAGGATAATTCTTTCTCAAAACTCTCTTTTCTTTTTTCTATTTTTTCACGAGTGTTTCAATATTCTTCACACACTTTCAATCTTTCTATTCACTCGTTACAATTATATGCCTAATATACAACACACATATATATAGATGTACCTGAAAGAGTTCAAATTGAACTTGACAACCTATTATAACCACTAGCCACCATTTTTTACCATTCTTACTATTTTTTAGTCTTCAAATTGGTTTTGAACACTTATATTAGCCACACACTTATGACAACTCATATATATAGATAAGGCTTCATGATGCTTCTAGTTTGGTGGATAAGATTGACAACTCATCATGACTTGGCAATGGATAAGATCCAAATACTTCTAGAGTCTTCAAGCTTCCTTAAATTTCAACAAGTTTCTACAAGCTTCCATAATCTTCTACAACTTTTGACTTCTATCATATTCTAAATACTTCTAGCATGATGGAGATTAGAGATGATGTGGCAAAGTCAAAATTTGATTTCCAACAGAAGTCAATCCAGGTCAGGTTTCTTCGGTTGGGGTACTAAGTAATCTTCACACATAAGATGTGCAATTAATTAGTTAATTTGCATCATAATGGCAGAGACATCATACTAATAGTTACTTTATTTTGATGAAAATTACCTAAATATCTCATCCAATATCTTCCATTCATTTTTACCAGTGAACAGAGGCCGACCGATAACCATCTCACCAAATATACAACCGATAGACCAGATATCAATTGCAGTTGAGTAATTGGTGGAGCCAAACAAGAGTTCAGGTGCCCTATAATAAGGAGAACCCACCTGAAGATAGAAAAGAAAATTGCAAAAACATTTCAAACATTTGGGGTAGAATTTATTTATTAAACAACATCATCTAATACAAATAAAAAGCTAATCCCCTTCATACATAATGTTATTGGAATGTTTCTATGTTTTCTTTTTAAAGAAAAAACTATCATACTTCATTAGTCTACGATGAAGGAGGAACTTCAAATGCTCTAGCCATGCCAAAGTCTGCTAGTTTCACTACATAGGTATGGTAATGAACTAGAACATTCTGAGGTTTCAAATCTCTGAAGAATTTTGTAGCATGACAGTATGCGAGTCCAGAAAGAATTTGATGTATAAAATTCTGCAAAAAATGAGGTAGATGGAATATAGTGAAGTAGCCAAGTGATTATTAATCAATTCCACCATCTCTGTTACTTCTATGTGTACTCTATCTTACAAGCCCCACATAGATTGCCTATACAACTAATGTGAGGTTTACGAGGCTTTGAACACTCCCACCTTTAAGCTAGCTTTTGAGGTGGTGACCTCAAGGTCTGTAACAATTGGTGCTTTCATTGAGAGTTGATGTCACAGAAAGGACTATCTATAGGCTGAATTAAGGTGCAATACCTAGCAACGGGGTATTGTACTGAATACTGATAGGTGAGTGAAGCCGCCAAAAGTGAAAGGGCTACAATCGGGTGTTGATAGAGTGAAAGCCGCCATGGACATCGGCTCTTAAAGGGGATGGCAATGTTACAAGTCTCACATTGGTTACTTACAACTAATGTGGGGTTTATAAGGCCTTGGGCACTTCCGCCATTTAAGCTAGGTTTTGTGGTAATGATCTCAAGGTCCGTTAGAATTGTTGCTCTTGTTGAGAGTTGAGAGCACAGAAAGGACTACCATAGGCTGGATTAAGGTGCCTTTGGGCACTGAATACTGATAGGTGGGTCAAGCCGCCCCAAAAGGGGAAAGGGCTACTATTGGGTCAGTGTCGATAGAGTGAAAGCCGCCACGGACGTCGACCCTTAAAAGGGGTGATAATGTTACAAGCCCCACATTGATTGCCTATACAACTAATGAGATGTTTATAAGGCCTTGGGAACTTCCACCCTTTGAGCTAACTTTTGGGGTGGTGACCTCAAGGTTCGTAACACTCCAAATTATTTTTGACAACGAACCGACATTTTTTTATGATAGGAGCAAAAACATAATATCAAAGTTACAAATATGATAAAGGATTAATAAAAATAGCTAACTATTATATGTATTTTTTATGGAGAGGTTAACTATTAGTACGAATAATTTATATTTATAATAATAAAAAAATTAAAGTTTAGGAAAGGGTGATCGCCAACCCTTGCCCCTTCCTTGGGTTCGTCCATGGACATGATGGATATGCAATACCGTTTTTTTCATGTAATATTAAATTTAATATATAATTCTTAATCCTCGTAGACAAAGTAAAGATCTCCATCAAAACTGTATGTCTATTTATTTCGTTTCCTTATTTTTCCTTCCCTTTTCTCTTTGTTGGGTGTAACATCCCGAGCGCTGACGAGGGCGGGGAGTGATCGCCGGTGCGCAAGGGCACATACAAGAAGCGGCTCCTGGCAGGCTTCCAGCGACGGGAGTACATGAATGAATCGAATCAACACCCGAAAGAGAGGGATTCCAAAGACTGTGCTGGTATGGGACGGTACAGTTGGGAATGACTTATAAGAATTAATTGCTACTACCTATACTAACAAGATGCATCTACTTTTCGGTAGCCTGGAACGGAAGAACTTCATAGTTAAGCGTGCTTGACTTGGACAAAGCACGCTGAAAAGTCTCGTGTTAGTGTGTGGGGACAGTCGTTGATCCTTGTAAGTTTCCAGGCATTACATTGGTTCCATGGCACATGATGGACCCGACCCATATTAATAGGTGCCCTAATTTCTTGTTTAAAGGGATTCTTAGGTGCTAAGCTGTCAAAGCGGAAAAAAGGAGAGAAAAAGTAAGATCATGCAAAGAAAGAGAAACGTGCAGAGAAAACGTAAACCAGAGACGGAGATTCTTTGAAGAAGAAACACATCGCCATCGCTAAAGAAGAAAAATACCCTGTAGAGTAGGATTCCCTTTCTCCTTTATAGAGAGAAACACTTATGTGAGGCACTTGTGAGTATATCCATCGTTTAGAGGGTGAAGTCCTCTGGTTAGTAAGTCCAAGAGAATCTGTTGTAAATCCCATTGTTCATCGTGGAAGTTTTCGGTATTTGGTCTTGTGGTTTTTAATTTTCACATCAAAAAGGTTTTCCACGCTAAAATTTTTGGTATTCTTTGTTCCTCCATTTCTTTGTTTGTTTGATTTTCGATTTACTGTTCATCAACGCTTCCGTAAGCCGAGCTGAAGAAGGCTAGGCTCAGAATAGCTGGGCTACAAGACAACAACAGTGGTATCATAGCTCTTAGATCAAGGGCTCTGTTAGGCGAGAGATGGAGGGTGCCGTAGAGCATGATGGTGACATGTTCAAACTCACTGCAGAGAACTACTCATATTGGAAACCCATGATGGAGGATCATCTTTATTGCAAGAATTTATATAAACCCATTATGAGCATAGATAAGGCAGAAGGGAAGAGCGATAAAAGTGAGATCTCCTCCATCAGAAGGTGGTCGCTATGATCCGCAAGTATACTGATAAAAGCTTGTTCGAGGGCGTGTCGACCTACACAAATGCTCATGAGCTGTGGACAAAGCTGGAAACCTTAATTTAGAAGAAGATGCTACGCAACAAAACACACTTGGTGTGTCAACTTGTGAAACTAGACTACAAGGAAGAACAAAGCATGATTGAGAACCTGAATACATATAAAGGGATTATCAATCAGCTGACAAAGATTGACATGAAGATTGATAACGAGTTGCAAGCCTGCAAGCCCTCTTGCTACTTAGCTTGTTGCCTGAGAGTTGGGATACTTCGGTGGTGACACTTAGTAACTCGGCCCTAGAAGGAAAGATGACGCTTAGTAACTTCGGTGGTGATGCTTAGTAACTATGCGATGATATGCACAAGGCTCGACCTTGCTTGTGCAGTCGAGGTTATAAGCTGGTTCCTGTCGAACTTGGGTAAGGAGCATTGGGACACCGTTAGATGGATATTCAGATACCTCAAAGGAACAGTGAACATGTGTTTGTGCTTTGGGAGAGTAAAACCCAAGTTAGAAGCCTACTCAAATGCCAACCTAGGTGGAGATGATGAGCTCAAGGAAGTTGACAATAAGTTACAAGACTACCTTTGCAGAGGGGCTATTTCTTGGCAGTCCAAACTCCATAAGTGTGTCGCTATATCTATTATCGAGGCTGAATACATTGCTGCAATTGAAGCCCGCAAGGTGCTAGTGTGGATGAAGAGTTTCCCACAAGAGCTTGGCCACATTCAGGAGAAGTATGTGCTAATGTGTGATAACCAAAGCACTATACACTTTCATAGAAATTTAAAACACATAGACATGTGCTACCATTGGATCCGAGATGTGATAGAAGAGAAGTTTCTGCAACTCAACAAAGTTCATACCGACTTGAACTGGCCGAACAAGATGGCTAAGACAGTTTCAACATGGAAGTTTGAAGATTGTTGTGAAGATGTCGGGTTGACTACCCTGGATGAGAGGGAGCTTGGATATCCTCCCTCATGGGCACAGAAGATGAGATTTTTTGGGTCCATGACCCATAATGGACCCGACACAAATTAATGGGTGCCCTAATCTCTTGTTTATAAAAGATGCTTAGATGCTGAGCCGTCAGAGCGGAAAAAAGGAAAGAAAAAGGAAGAAAATGCAAAGAAAGAGAAATGCGCAAAGAAAGCACAAGCTAGAGACGAAGATTCTCTGAGGAAGAAACCCAACGCCATCGCTGAATAAGAAGAATACCATGTAGAGTAGGATTTCCTATCTCCTTTACATAGAGAAACACTTGTGTGAGGCACTTGTGAGTATATCCATCCTTTGGAGAGTGAAGTCCTCTGGTTAGTAAGTCAGATAGAATCTTTTGAAAATCCCATTGTTCATAGTGGGAATTTTATGGACTTGGTCCCGTTGTTTTTACTTTTCACATCGAAGATGCTTTCCAAGTTAAAAGTTTTGGTGTTCTTTGTTCTTCCCTTTCTCTGTTCTTTGTTCTTCCGAGACACCACACTCTCTTTACGAGACTAATTTGCGGAGATGCACACTATTAAACTAGGAAAATTGTAGCATCTCAGAGAATATGGATACATCGTATTGATAGAAATTAACATAAAACAAAAAATTTATATCCAAGTTGCATTACATTCCTGCTAAGTAATCAAGCAACTCCTTAAAATAGTGATAGATTTATCTCCAAAGTCATAAATCCAGTTATCACGGGAGTACCGGAATTCAAGGTGGATAATTAAAATACGATGGATCGGTCACGATTATGGAGATCAAGGTCAAAATACTAAAAAACAAGATATATATCATCCTCATCGCTCAGCATATCCTGCAACCTGAAAACAACAAACACAATCAACATATTCCATCACATAATTCACTTATATAACCATTGCACAGAATTTACCGAGAAGTAGGGGATGGTCTTTCACCTCTGTAGGTTAAACCATTCAATGAATGTTTGTCACATATATTTAAATGATACAATTGATAAATCTGATAATTCATGAACGTAAAAAGGCAAAGTCCAACCTATCTTTGTCATGCTTATGGAACCAAATACAACAAACTATGGCAACCAAATTAGTCCCAAATTTGTCAAGATTTCTGTATTGTAGATATCATGAACAACCAACAGAATCAGTAAAAAAAAAAGGCCGACCCAGTTCAATACCCACCCGTGAGTGTATGGGGAAGGACATACGAATCAAGCCTTACTCCCGCTTTTGCGGAGAGGCCGAGTTGAAGCCGGGACCTTGGACATCACGGTAAGCATGCTTACCACTGAGCCAAGCCGGCCCTTCCAACAGAATCAGTAGAGCAAATCAAAATCAAAATCAATAATCTGTTCGAAAGAGGATACAAAATGTTAACAAATTTGACCAACAAAAAAAAAAAAAAAAAAAAATAGTGCTGCACTAAACATCAAATTACCAAAATAATCAGATCATAACTTGATATATATCAAATATTATTTGAGATGAGGGAAACACACTCATAACATCAAATGTATCAAGAAAGAAAATGAGGAACGACAACATAGAGAATCATAGAAGGTTTTTACCTCACAATGTCAACATTGTCTAATTCTCTAAGAGCAGAGACTTCTCTTATAATACGGCATGGAACTCCATTATTTTTCTCACTTTCGGGAAAAGACATAATCTTGATGGCAACAACTTCCTCAGTTGCATGGCGCCTGCACTTGTAAACATCACCGAATCTGCCATTTCTAATCCATTCAAAATCCTTGTACATGGGCTCTAGTGTTTTCTTTGAACGAGCTCATAGACCCCTGCATCATATATATATATATATATATATATATATATATATATATATATATATATATATATATATATATATATATACCGAATCTGCCATTTCTAATCCATTCAAAATCCTTGTACATGGGCTCTAGTGTTTTCTTTGAACGAGCTCATAGACCCCTGCATCATATATATATATATATATATATATATATATATATATATATATATATATATTGCATGGGGCAGGATATTTTTACCCCGGTGTAAGAGTTAGAAGTCTTACACTCAATCTTGGCCATTGATCCACTTGTATCTAATGGCTCACATTACTAAAAAATTTGAGCCCTTAGATATAGGTGGGATCAACGGACGAGATTGAAAGTGTAACTTACACTGTAAAATGATCCTGACCCTATATATATATATATGGGTTTGATGTTTGTGATTTTAAATGACATAAGTTATGTCATTTTAGAAGATAGATGGACACAAAAAAACGGAAATCATGGAAGAGAAAAAATGAGTGATTTTTTTAATTTAAAATTCAAATAATTGTTTGTCTGTGTCTGTCTCTATCTTAAAATAACATAACTCTATGTTATTTAAAATTACAAACACTTTTCGCTATATATATATAAATATATATATATATATATAAAATATATATATATATATAAAATGTTTCCAATCAAGAGTAATTTAGAAAGAGAAGGATCTTAACTTTTGGATTTTCCAGCTGAAAGAAAGTTTCAGGGAAAACAATGTTTTCCAAGGAAGGAAACCCTTTTATTTTTTCCTTTGTGAAAGAAACAACTGAATTGAGGATTTGATTAATAAGAAATTGAAAAAGATAAATGCCTCAACAAAAAAGATATTGAAATAAACAATACAATTGATTTAGAGTAGAAACTCAAAATATTAGGAAAAGCTATTCTTTAATCGAATATGTAAAAGCTCACATTGCTTGAAGTGGTCGTGGAATCTCCTTATTCTCCATAGCGAAGAGAACCTGAGAGCAAAGAGAGAGAAAAAAGTAGGGAATATAGAGAGAGAAAATGAGAGTTCTTGGAACGGAGGGAGTTTGAATTGAGAAAACGGTATTCTGATTTATAAGTTGCGTCATGATAAAACGGCATTTCCCGCCAAAAAAGTGGTTACTAACTGTTTATATGGGAATCCACCTTCGCTTCATCTTCTATGTGGCTCCAAATGAAAGGAACGAACAATATAGTTTCCAATGTATTTGGTCAGAAAATAGAGAAATTCTTGCATTTTACTTTGATTGTGTGAGTCTCGTTCATGATGGGATAGTGGGGATTCGGAAAAGTGACCATTGTGCCACTTTTCACCAACTTTTTTACCTAAATGCCACGCGAACAGTGTTATTTCCCAATCTGCCACGGGGGCAAGTTCGCCTAGAGCAGTAGCGAACTTGGTATGCTGATGTGTCAGCTTCCTGGTGGTGTCAGAGTTCGCTTCTGACACAGGCGACCTCGGTTTCATCATTTTTTTTAATCAAGTTCGCCTACATGGTAGGCGAACTTCATTTTTTTTTTTTTTTTTTTTAAAATTTGATACTTGTTATCTACTAAAAATGTGACACATCAGCAAACCGAGTTCGCCTGTGTCAGAAGCGAACTTGCCCACGTGGCAAATTGGAAAATAACACTATTCGCGTGGCATTTAGGTAAAAAAGTTGGTGAACAGTGGCATTTTGGTCAGTTATCCTGGGGATTCTCCTCGTAAAAGATGCAATTAAAGATCTAATTCCTCTGGGAAATATCTATGGTACTACTACTATATCATTCACTCAGTGCATCTATATAATAAAAATTGAGGAATGACTGTCATGTTTGTATGAAAAAGAGAGAAAAATATTTTTTTTTATCCAAATGTCACTTATTGAATGACAGATGTACCTACTACATCCTCTTGTTGGTTGCATTGCAATCAAGAAAAAAATAGAAAGAATAAATAAATAAATAGAAACATAAATAGTCGAGATAAAAAAAGATAATTGAAAAGTATTTTATTTATAGAATAGGTTATTCTATTTTTTTTTTCTGCATACCTTTGCCTACCACTCTAAAAGATTATTGGATCAGAATCTTAATTAACATTTATCTTTCTCTCTCCTCTTTAGATTCTGATCTAACACTATTGGAGAGTAATAGGTAAAGGTAGGCAGAAAAAAATGATAGGTAAAATAACCTATCTCTTTATTTATATTGATTTTCTTCTTTAATTTTGTTTTTTGGATATAGGTGAAAAATGATGGGATAGGTTACATTTACAAAGTTTTTGTTTACAAAATCTTAAGAAGTACACTATATATTTTCGGAAATACATTCCTAACTGAATCTATACCCACAAATACATAGTTGAATACACAGTTGAGTTTGTAAATAAAAAGTTTGAAAATATAATTTTTCATGTTTTCCCAAAACTGATACGGAACACCATCAAAAGCAGCAAACCAGAATATACCAAGGAGCATGGTTAACTTGATATTCTCCTCGTCTTAGCATTGATAGCCAATGAAGCATTTCCACATACATGCAAGCCTTGTAAAAATGTATGAAATCAATGAAGGAATTAAAGAAAGAATTATGATTCAAGCACAAGTAGGGTACAAAGGCCTGCCTGAAAATTAAAATGATGGCCTCTATGGGATGGGCTGTTGGTAAGTCTACATGAACATAAGAGTTTGATAGAGAATACAATGCGGGTATTGTCCTACTCACTGTATACTAATTCTTCAACCATCCCATGGAGTGCTAATATCTATGTCTTCAAATTTAAAAATAACTAATTTTTCATATGGTTACATTACTGATCTATGACTGATCAGCTAAAAAAAAGCAGGTCAACATGAGACTCAAGACTTTGCTTCAGAAATCAAATCATCACTCTGTTCAAACCTTCAAAATCTTCTATCTCTAGCAGCAAATCAATCATCTATTAGAAAAGCCATGCTCAAATAAAGACATGATAACTCCCACCCAATTACACACAAACTGATGTCTCTTTAGGATATGGAGTTACCGGTAATTATGCGATTCCTCCCTCTGCCTTTTCGGGAGAAAACAATGCTAGATATAACTGAGTTAGCTGCATTATACAAAGCATTTGACCCCATAAGCTTCAACCCAAGGCTTTTTACCAAATATGACAACCTATTTTCATCCCCTCCATTGAGTAGTTGTAGTTGGTGCATCTGTTCAAGAGATATAATAGTGTAAAGCTGCAATGGTAACTTTGTGGGATTTGGATAGATGTTTAGTAACTCCTTGTAACTTTCTTCATTACCACCAAAAGTGATTTGCAGAAGCCCCATTGACTGCAGACTTTCTGATGAAAGATCAAATATGAAAGCAAATTTCCCACATTCCAAATCTGGCTTCTTGAATAAATCAACTAGTATATCGTTGTTTGCGCCAACATTCTTAAGTATGCTCTTCCTAGAATAATTTTGCTTAGCCCGGGCTGATTGGTAAATGCGTGCAGCTTCTCTCAAGCCACTCAAGAAAGCACCATGCATAGTAGCTGGATATTGCCTACTTGTGGCCTCACCAGCAAAGAAGAGTCGGTTCCCCACATTTTCTGCAAGAATGTCATAATCACTTCCTGATGACTGCACACTAACATGAGAGTATGAACCATAAGAAAGGGGATCGCTGCCCCATCTTGTACAAATTGACTGTATTGGATCAGGCACAATGATTCCTTTAGGATGATATATACCTGTAGAAAAAGATGTAACACATGAAATAACACTGCAAATAAGGGACAACCTGCAAAGCAAAATATCCATAATATAATAGCCTTAACCTGATTAATTGATAAATTACATGTAATTAAGTAAGTGAGCATGTATTAGTGGGTTGAAAGAAGTAAAAGACTCAATTAAATTAATTAGGGTTACTTTAGAGGTAAAATATGCCGTCAATGAAAATTATGGGATAAAAATGTGTATAGCTAGAAGTACCCAAAATATAAAAATAAAATTAAAAATAGTCTTAGAAAAATATTTCAGACCTTTGGATAAAGTTTGAAAGAGAACAGAGTTAAATGGATAGATAAGCTTTTACCCAGTGGAAGTAACTTAACTTTGTTAAGTGTTAAATCACAAAGCAACCTTCCTCATTTCTTCTTCTTCATCGTGAATAAGAGAGAGGGAGGGAGAGAGAGAGAAGCCATTGTTGGGAAATCAAGAAAACCTAACTTTCTCATCTCTCAACCAAATCAATCCATTCCAAAGGCAAACTTGTGTCAAATTTCATCCTCTTCAAAACCCATCACTTAGTTTTTGTTGGGAACCGTTGCGGAGGGCGAAACTCCACTTTGAAAGTGGCGACCCACTTGGCTTGGATTGGAGGGCCTTGGAATGGCTCATTTTTATTGAAGTGAGGCTTGCAATCTCTTCCTTGTATGATTCTAGATAGTTGGTGTTTAGAAATCCCTCTTTCCTTGCATCTTATGATGTTGGGTATGTTAGGGTTTTGTTTTAAGAAAATGCATGAATGGTGGGGTATGTTAGAGAGAGATTGAAGTTAAATTCCTTTGTAAAAGTTGTTAGAAATGATAAATAAACGATAGAAGTAAAGTTAGTTTGTCATTTGATGTAGTTTCAATATTTGGTGAATATTTATGCTTGAAATTGGATCTTCTTGCATTATTAAGCCATTGGTTGGTAGTATGTTTGATTGTGTCCCTTGTGTTGCTAGGATTGAGGCAAATGGACCAACTGTGAGTGGCCACCCATTGGAGCAAGCTATGGAGCTTGATTAGCTCATTTGGATAGATAAGTTTATGCCAAGTTGTGGTGTGGAATTGTGGTATTGTTGATGAATATGTTGATATTCATTAACTTGTATTGATTGATAGTGTGACACCTTTGTGTAGGTGTGCATTTTGCAAGATTATAACTTGTATTCAAAGTTTGATTGGTTGCAAACTTGTTGGTGAACAAAAGTTGAGTTGGAAGCAAATTGCGGTAAGCCTTCGAACCTTTGGAATTGATCCCTTAATTGTTCCACCAAGCAAGGAATGGGTAATGGTTGTTGATAGTGTATGTAAATGCAATAAAGTAATTTAATACTTTGTTATACGTATGTGTACGCACTGGGTGTAGCATAGGATGATGTTTCTCTATGATTTGTATGTTGCATGACGATGTGTAATTCATACATGGTAGATTCTCTGATCAGTAGGACTATTTGCATTTGAGTATCCTTAGTATAGCATGAGATCTCGAGGGATGTCTCCAGGAGATGTTTTACACACTGCATGGATATGTATTTATCGCATTATTTACTGTTATTGCTATTATACCGGGAGTGAACTATGGGGTGGAGAGATACTCCAAGGACTCTTGTTTTACTGTGATCTATTTGTATATCTCATCCCGTGTTGTGGGGATCCCCTTTCAGGTAGAGATGTTGCAGGAGCCTCTGGTGACAAGTGACCGTATTTGAACTAGATGTCATATGTTGATAGCCTGATGTTTTGTATTGCATGCTATTTAGGATTGTTAGATGTATTTGCCATTTATATCATCACCCTTGTACATGTATATTTTGAGGCCATGTGATGTAGTATGGAGGACTTAGTCCATGATCATTGTTGTAGTAACTGCCTTGTTGTATATGGCTAATAGTTTTGATCATGTCTTTTGATGGCTAAGTCCTTTGGCATGTATTTATTTTGAAGAATATGGATGTAATAGGGATATTGATACATTAATGGAATGAGATGTTATGTTTTGTCATTTTGATTTGTACAATGAAATGGTGTAGAAGATGTAACTATTGAAACATCGATGTTGTAAGCTTGTGAATTAGGTCATATGGTGTGTGGGATTTAATTCCCCAAGACAAATACATGAAAACAGAGATTTAGTGTTTTGCCCAGGTGCCCCGGAAATGGAGGCTTAAGCGCGCTCAGGGGGCTTAAGCGTCCTGGTGCACTTGTGCATGGAGAAACCCTGTGCTGCAGGGGGCTTAAGTGCCCAAAATGGGGGCTTCAGCGCGCGTAGGGGGCTTAAGCCCTCTCTTCGAATTGAAACTGAAAAATCCTCTGCCCAAGGGGGCTTAAGCCCCCAACCCCAGTTTTAAGAAAAAGCCATTATCTCTTGAAATAAGTAATAGTGACCCTCTAATTAGGTCTAATAAAGATAATAAATGATGTTAAGCACAGTTTTAGTTATTCCGCAACTTCACACAGTTATAATCACGAAATTGGTAGATTAAATCACGGCCTTGATAATAAAGGAAATGAGAAACATTTAAAAAAAAAAAACCACTCCTTGTTAAACCCGACTAGCGAGTGTGGGGTGGAGGTAATCCTTGTACGCAGCCTTACCCTTGCATAATTGCAAAGAGGCTGTTTCCTAGATTCGAACCCATGACCTTTCAGTCATGAAGGAACATCTTTACCATTGCTCCGGTTCGCCTCCTTTGAGCAACATCTTAAAAAGAAAAATTTATCCGTATTCTTAATTGAACCAATGTGATTGTAACTGCACATAATATCATAAAGTAATGATAACAAACCGGTTCTAGAACGGGATGTTACACATAATATTCAATAAACAAACACAGTAACATAAGGGCATTTAATTTTTCACCACCAAGTCATAAAACAAAAGTCATACCTCTTAGAGTGGTCAAAACCCGTTGGAGCAAAATAGACGGATCTGTGGATTCAAAGATTTGTGCGGCTTCACCAGCTACCAGAGCAACAAGTGCTGGGCCTCCAGAAACAGTATGGTAACCGTAAAATAAGAAGAATTCCCCACGTTGATGACTATATTCATTGAGACATCCAAATGTGTCCAGATCTTCTCCCCAAAACACATAAGGAAAAACCATTGCAACTTTGTTCAGCAACCCAAATCCCAATCTCTCAATTGCAGCCAGCTTTCTGGAAGGTAATTCAGGCTCAAAACTGATGGCCTTCTTTTTCAGAACTCCAAGAGGCACAGTGCATAAGGCAAAATCTGCTTGAAAGACTTGGTCCCCAGCAATAACCTCAACACCCTCATTTCCATATCTTATAGTGTTGACAGTCTTTCCATAAAATATAGGAACTCCTTCACATAAAGCTTTTATCAATCTCCAATTACCTCCAGCAAGAAAGCAGTGATCACCACCCATTTCATAAGGATCATCCTGATCCCAATAGGCAGCTGAAAGATTTGAAAGACATCCAGCATTTGCATATTCCAAATTTGCAAGATGCCAATCAAGCAATTGTTTCTCATCATTACTTTGAGCCACAAAATACAAAAGCTTGAGTTTCTCCAAGACTGAACCAAGTGAGGTATCACTTGCAAACCCACCCATAATTTGCCTCAGTTCCATAACTTTATCAAGCAACCTATTGAATATGAATTCAACCTTTGTATCTATTTCCTTATCAACCGGCATCCCATTTGGCTTATACAAGGGGCAATTATCTCTGACTTTATGAAGCGGTATAGAAAGCTGTCGAGCCAGAACCCCCAAAGGGTTAGCATGAATGCCAGTGATAACACTCCCACCAAGATCTATAGCAGCAAATTTATCCTCACCCCCCATCTTTTGAGTATAAACTCTGCCACCAGGACGGTTCCTACCTTCCAAAACCACAACCTTGTAACCAAACAACAAGAGCTGCCTCGCTGCTGCTAGCCCAGCAAGGCCAGCACCAATAACAACCACAGTCCCTTCAGTTGGCTCAGGAATTTGAGAAGTAAATGACGGCGAAACCCCAAAATTTATGTACCCATTATTCAAAAGAAAATCATAAGCAGAATTGATCAAAAACTCATAGTCATTGCTCACAGTTTCTTTAATCATTCCTTTTGTCAACCACAGCCTCACATTCCCCCTCCATAGAGCCAACACATGATTCCTTATGACTATATAATCATTCTGCTCCTTCCCACCCAATTCTGTCACAACCCCAGCTCTAATCTCATCCTCAAGCAAAGCATCAATAGGGAAACCAAGCGAGAAAGCAATCATAGCCTCGGTTTCGGTCTCTTTCTCCAAATCTTCTTTGGTCCTATTCCTCTTCTTCAAACCACCACCCAACTGCTTCTCAAACATCTCATCCATCAGATCCTCATCATAACTACGGAAATTCGCTTTCTTCCTCAGCGAACGCTTCAAAATTGATCCATCCGAAGGTGGGTTTTCCATTATTCCTATCTCGATTTTTCAAAAAGAACCGAAACCCCAAACCCAGTAACGTACCTTAACTTCAACTATTTTCAAAACTATACTAGATTGAGAAAATGGGTATGCAGCATTCACCAAATAGAATCAAAATTCAACTTAAAAACTAAATTACAATGAGGTTACTACTAACATTTTCGTTCCATCAATTTTTAAACTTCGTCACAGTTCTAGATCATTCTTCTGCCCAAGAAGCATAGAACGCTCACTGGGTACTTTCTGCGTTTTGACCCACTGAGAAACGAAAAGGAACGAAGAATACAAGAAATGCAGAGAAAAAGAAGACTAAAAAGGTAAGAGAGAGAGAGAGACGGCTTACAGCAATTGAGCGTGAAGGCTCTGCCTCCGAACTGCGACAATGGGAAGGGCAAAAAGATAATAAAAACCAGAATTAACAGATTAACGATAGGTTTATGCCTGGCCCAGAAGATGGTCCTGGGCCTATTGGGCCACTCACAATACCTAGGTTAATCATTAGCCCGTTAATTGCTCATTTACTTATTCAAACTGAACTGACCTTAGACCCGGCGAGACGTTCAAAATGGGTTTAATTCTCTAAACCGATTGGTTAAATTGGATAATGTCACAAAAATAATGTACTACATGCAACAATGTGATAACACCATGGAAAATTATTAGTCTACCTATGGAACGTTGGTTCAAACTGAGGAACATTAACCATGATGCCATTGTTTGGAAGCCACGCGAACAATAATTTTTTTCAAAATGTCATGCGTACAAATTCGTTACAGCAGGTAACTAACTTTGTTTGCAGACGTGGCACCTAGTTCGCTACTATCAATAGTGAACTAGGTGGTCAAAATAGACTGCTCTGAACAAAAGCAAGACAGTAGTAAGGTAGTGAACTAGGTGGTCAAAATAGACTGCTCTGAACAAAAGCAAGACAGTAGTAAGGTAGTGAACTAGCTGCCACATCTGTAAATAAAGTTTGTTACCTGCTATAGTGAACTTGTACGTATGACACTTTGAAAATTTTTACTGTTCATGTGACAGTTGAGCAAATATTTTTTCAAACAGTGGCGCTATGGTCACTGTTCCTCAAGCTGAATTCAACAATGGGTTTGAATCAACTTAAATATAACCTAACTCAACCTATGGATAGGCCTAATCGTAGAAGGATTAATCAACTTAAAAAAGACAGTAAAAAGAATTTGGGTCATTGTATGGATTATGGGTTGAAGCCTGGCACTACATAAGGCTAATAGTGCCACAAGCTAGAGGCCTAATACTATTAGTAAACAAGGGACCGACTATAACAATGTGGTAATATGATATACATTTCATGCCCCTGGGTGGTTCTTATGATATTTATATCGTATGGAATATATGTTCATTTGATGCTTCCTATGATTGTAAATATTAATTCGTAAATTATATAAAATTTAAAACACCAAGGATAAAAAATACATACCTGTGTTAGCCATGAATGGATGAATAAGAAAGCACTGAAGACATTGGATCGGGATCGATGATCGCGCTAAGCAAGGTCTTCCCCACTACTTCTCAGATAGGGCAGTTGTTCAAAGGGGCAAGCTAAGGATGAAGAAGTCTATAGGTCTGTATATCTTATTAACCTAATAAAGCATCCTTTTGGTACAATTTTTAGAAGTAGTGGTAGAGGACCTAACTGTAAATATGATTACTTTTCATAATAACTCCCATTATGGGTTATTAAGTAGGGTAATATTTTTTTTATGTTGCATAAGAAAATTATTATCTCCTACTCAAATAATAAATAGGAAAGAAAAGAGTTGGAGGTGAATGAAAAAAACTCTTGTGGGACCCATTTTAAAAATATGAGTATAGAAGATAATATTTCTCTTATGTAACATAAGAAAAGTAATTCCCTATTAAGTAATAATGACCTACATTATGCTAATAGTCACACAATATAAAAATATTTGATGCACACATCCCAAACAATTAATTTGATCACATATGATAATGGGATTACCATAGAAAAAGTTTAGCACATAGGGAACAATAAAATTATCAATCAATTCTATCTTAAGGTCTCAAAGTCTAGATTATAGGTGAACCATTTTTAATATAAATTCCTCGACACCCCAAAAATTATCATATTTCATGGTGGTCAGTTCTTTTATACGGTATCCAGATTCTACATTATCAGACACTAGGTATTTGTCACTAATGTCTTTAAGTAAAGCTTTAACACTTGTAACCTTTCGCAAACCACATAAAATATGTTCAGGGATAGGCCTCTTAATGGCTATTAAATTGAGTCTATTAGACCTTTTCCACTTAGCATAAAATTCCCTTTGTTCAGTAGAACTTTCTTCGGTTGACTTAGCAGGTTCATCCTTTTGCAATGTTAGGTCTATATCTATTATTCTCAATGCAAATTTCTCGTCTTGCTTTAATTTCTTAAAGTTTGATCCATTTAAAACATCTACATTGGCATTATTATTACTAATATTCACAACAAAAGAAAGTGTAAACTTGTCAAATCAAATAGGCTTAGTCATCAAATAGCTTATCAACAAAATAAGCCATATAAGGAGTATAAAGCACATAATACATACTCCCCTTTGGACAGAGTTTGTAACATGAACAGGAGACATATAAAGTCAATAGAAAGAATACATTAGTCTAAAAACCATCCCCTTTTGGGTAGATGAGTTTTCAAGCCTAATGCATCTTTTACTTTAGATGTATTATCTACCGCAAAATAAAACATATACAAACCCATTTTAGGCAGATCATTTATTGGTAGTAACAACAATTTTAATATGAAGGCTTATAAAATTTTATTGGTAGTAACAAGTACCACAATCTATAATATGAAGGCTTATAAAAATTTTCTAGGCAAAGTGAATATCACCAATGGATGCAAAATATAGCATATTCAATTTTTAATGTATTTTTCTTAAAAACAAATACACCCCACAAAATTATAAAAAATATTTATTGTAGCAAATTAAAAAAAAAAGTAAAAGTAAAAAATAAAAAATACATAAAAAAATCACATTTATTCTCATGATCAAACCGTCAAAATATGGTAAATAGCTTATTCCCCGCACATCGGGTCAACTAATGGACAAAACAAGTTCAACAATGAACAATGAAAACCAAGCTCTAGTGCTTGAGTTTTGATGTGTTCAGATCCATATAAAACACAAATTTGTGTGAGATGAACACCTAAAATAATCAAGAGATTATATGTAAAAAAAATTGTTATAGCCCATGATTTGCACGCATGGCGGGTTGAAAATAAGAACAAATTTGGGGCTAAAGAATATCAATAAATATTGGGCAAACTACAAATGTTAATTTGCAAATCGAAAATCAAGAAAATAAGTTGGATTTATGATTTAGGGTTTTAAAAATCTAGGTTTAGAAAAGAGATTTTCAAAACAAGATTTTCACTATATGGGGCAAAATTCGTAGTACTTTTGATGTCGATCAAAAGCTGAATGCTTGTTCTATAAAACCCTAAGATTATCGATTCAATTCCATGTTGAAATGTTGATTAAAAAATTAATTTATATATATTCAAGAACGATAAAAACCATGACGATAAACTCAATACCAACACAGAATTCAATCGCATTCAATAACGATTAATTGGGTCCTAAATCATATAACTAAGGCTAATACTAATATGTAAATAATATGAAATTTAAAACACCAGCGATCAAAGGTACATACCTGTGTTAGCCATGAGTGGAGGCACTGGATCTAGATTAGTGGTCACGCTAAGAAAGATCTTCCCCCACTACTTCTCAGATAAGGCAGTTGTTCAATCGGGCAAGCCGAAAAAGTCTAAAGGTCTATATATCTCATTAACCTAATAAAGCATCCTTTTGGTATAATTTTTAAAAGTAGTGGAAGGGGACCTAGCTGCAAAAATGATTACTTTTAATAATAACCCTTCCATTATGAGTTATTAAGTAATGGTCTACACTTTGCCCATTGCCACACAATGTAAAAATATTTGATCGCACATTTCAAACAATTAATTTGGCCACATATAATAATGAGATTATAATGCATGTCTCTTAGAAGTTATCCAACCATGTATATCATCGCCTATTTTTATAAAATCAAAATTCGCAATCAATGATAGCTCACAAAAGAAAATTTCTAACATGATGTTCATGTGCTTTATAACAAAGAAAGCATAGTGGTGCTAGGAGACGAGTGTACTAGGACATTTAAAAAAATCTCAAATTATATAATTATTGATTTTAACAAAATTCATGAAATAATGGTGTGATGATTTCAAAAGGATTTCGAATTTGATACTTGTAGGGAGTATTGGCTTGCAAGTTTTGGGGCTCTTAACGTTAGTGAACTAGTGGCTACCTTTCACTTCTCCCCATATATTGGGAAGCTTTTAGGGTGTTAGCCCTAAGGAAATAGGCAAATGGAACAAATGTGAAACGAATGTTGTTATTCAGATGTTCTTCAGTGGTTACATAAAGGGGTTTTATATGCATCTATTACTAACAAACTACTCTAACAACCCATCCAACGAATTAACAACCTAATAGTACAATGACCCCAACGTTACACTACTCACATGCACTAACAATACACTAATCCCACTTTACCTCACACTCACTCCATGCTACGAAATCAGCTAAATGCATTGAGTTCCTTCTAACCCTCACAAACTTCCTTAACATGACATCACTCATTCCTGCAAATGAGCCCAAGCTCTATCTCCCACGTTAAAGAATCATTCCTTGTGGTGCTTATCATATTGGACCTTCATACGATTGAGAGCCCTTTTCAAATGCACTTTGAGTTGAGCTAAGACGTTATTATGCTACTATAACATTATGTCTATAGCTTCTACCTTAATGAGTCTTCTTAGATAAAAAGGTATAATGATTGGAGGTCTGCCAAACACTGCCTCATATAGAGCCATGCCTATAGCTGAATGAATGGAAGAATTGTAGTGGTATTGGGCCCAACAAAGCAAGCTTGACCATAAACAAGGTTTCTCATAACAGAAAGAGCACAGGTATTGTTCCAAATACCTATTGCTGACTTATGTTTGACCACTAGATTGGGGATGGTAGGGGGAAATGATGCGCAAAGTTGTGCCACTCAACTTGAAGAGATGAGTCCATAATTGGCTGAGAAAAGTACGGTCCCTGTCAGTTAGTTTGGAATGAGGAAATCGATGAGTGCGCACAACCAGATCATAGAATAGAGTAGCAACTGATAGGGCTAAATAAGAAATTGGCAAAGTGACAAAATAGGCAAGCTTAGACAAATTATCCACCACAACAAGGATAGTAGTGAACCCTTTTATGGTAGATCTGATATAATCTATTGAGAGATACTCAAAAATACCCTCCAAAATTGGTAGAGGAGTAACAAACCAGTAGCTTTTGAGGTCTCATACTTGACTTGTTGGTAAACATGACAATTCTAAACAAATGCTTTGACATCTTTGCGCATAGAAGACTAGTAGAAGGTGGCTGACAGCTTCAAAAAGGTGCGTAGAATACTAGTATGACCTCCTATTATCGAAGAATGAGCTTCCTTTATTAGGATAAGGATCAAGGATAATGTGGGACTAAGAAAATATCTTCCTTTATAAAATAGAACTCCATCACGAGCTACCATATGAGGATCAGAATTTGGGTGATCTCTTAACTTCTGATGACACTGTTGTAATTGAGAATTGGTCACATGCTACTGCTTAATCTCAGACAAGATATCAAACTTAGGTTAATAAACAAAAACTCATAAAGAACATTCATCAAATACACGAGATAAGACATTAACTACAGTATTGACACGATCTGGTTTATACTCAATGCGAAAGGAGTACCCCATCAACTTACACAGGTACTTCTGTTGTTTAGCCGTGTGGATTATTTGAGTGAGGAGTTCCTTAATACTCCTATGATCAGTTCTTATAACGAACTTGAAACCCAACAAATATTGGCACTAATGTTTAATAGCAGTGGTAATAGCATATAACTCCCTAATATATGTGGAAGCATTTGCTAATATAGAGCCTAGTTTTTTGCTAAAATATGAGATAGGTTGTTTACCTTGAAGGATTACAACACCAACACTATGATTTGAAGCATCCATCTCTAGCGCAAAAAACTCGTCAAAGCTAGGTAATCGCTATACAAGAGTTTAAGAGATAACTTCTTTAAGCTTCAAGAATGATTCATTAGCATCTATAGACCACTTAAATTCATAAGAACCTTTCAACAACTCAGTCAATAGGAGAGCTAGTGAAGCATATCCCTTGACAAACAGTCTGTAGTAACCCGTAAGACCAAGGAAGCCTCTTAATTGCTTAATAGTTTTTGAAATAGGTCATTGAAGCATAGGAAATATTTTTCTTGGATTAGCATACACTCTATTTTTTGCTACCACATGTCCTGAATACTTGATGGATCTTACACCAAAGGCACATTTGCTAATCTTAACAAAAAGTTATGTTGTTGTAAACACTAAAGCACTAATTGCAGGTGACTGGCATGCTCTACCATTGTTTTGCTAAAGACTAGAATATCATCAAAGAAGACTATGATAAACCTTCGAAGGTAACGCTTAAACAGATGGTTCATAATAGCTTGGAAGATTTCAGGAGCTTGGACAAGCCAAGTGGCATGACCAAGAACTCATAGTGGCCCTCATGAGTTCTAAATGTAATCTTCTCTACACCAGCTGGTAACATCCTAATTTGATGATACCCTGCTCTTAAATCCAACTTAGTGAATACTATACAACCTCTCAACTCATTTAGCAGCTCGTCAATAATGGGAATTGGAAAATAATTCTTGATAGTGACTTCATTCAGAGCTCTATAATCTATACAAAGCCTCCAAAAGTTGTCTTGTTTCCCGACTAACAATACATTAGAAGAGAAGGGACTTTGTGAATGTTGAATAAAACCAACATTTAATAAATCAAGTACCTACTTCTCAATTTTGAATTTCTGGTTATGAGCATAATGACAAGGTTTGACGTTAACTGGTTTTGTACCTTCTTGTAAATGAATTGCGCGGTCCAACCCTTGGAATGTAGGTAATGCACGTGGCAAGGAGAAAATTTCCTGGAATTAAACCAAGATAGACCAAAGATCTTGATGAACGGAAGCTTTTGAAGACAATAGTTCAGGAAGGATAGCTCCCTGTGAAGGAGAAACATTACTACTGTTCAAAACATGACACATTGATCAAAACTGAGTAGACAAGTAGGCTTCCCTTCCCCCCTAAACTCCATAGATTTATTCCAGTAATCATGAGTAACCTTCCATAGCTTTTCAAACCAAGATATACCCAATATAACACTATATCTGCTAACTCCCAGACCTATAAATCAGTAACAAAACAAACGCCTTGGATGATAAGAGGTATCTTCAAAGATTCTCTCTCAAAAAACATCACTTCCCCATTACCTAGAAACACACGGATTTTATGGGTATGTGACATAAGTAAAGAGAGCTTAATGGTTAGCTGCTTTTGGATGAAATTATGAGTGCTATTGGAATCTACTAACACTGAAAAATCCATATCTTTCAAAGTGGTCGTAAACATTAACGAACGATGATGATTCTTGTCACCCAGAGCATATAAGGAAGTGTCCATTGATTCACCAATATTTTCCTCTGCTTGCCAATCGATTTACTCCTCCTCGAGTTCCTGTTACAACTCATTTTCCTCTCATACCAACAACAATAACTTATTTTTACATATATGTTTTGAGGTCCACTTTTCTTCGCAATTATAACAAAGACTAATCTCCCTTCGCTTTTGTAATTCAACATGGTACATCTTAACCTAAGAAGGTGTTGGTAAGGACAAATGTTGTGTTGTTGAGGTTAAGGGTGAAGTCATTGCAATAGACGTGTTTTCTACCACAGAAGAAGGTTTTAGAACAAACTTCTTGGGTGCACCTTGGAACAAAATCCTCAAATCACAAAAGTGATATCGTAAGCCATGGCAATTTGAATGGCTTGATGCAGAGATAGGGCTCATGCAATTGAATAGCACTACAGAGCTCGGATTGAAGGCCTGACACAAAAAATTCATGAGAAGAACATCATCCGAATCTGGAATCTAATTAAACAATGCCTCAAACTGCTGTATGTAGTGTCGAAGGGATGCAGTTTGAGCCCATTTTGGCAATGCGCCCTTCAAGTTTGTAACCCAAGGCATAACAAGACATTGACGTAAGGCAAGGGTAAAATAACGCCAAGAACGAGCAGTATCGCTGTTAAAAGGTCCATTGAAAGCAAAAAACAACCATTTTCTCCATTTTAAACCCGTCAATACCACCTTGGTATCTTCCGGAATACATTGAAGATTGAAAACGAGCTCAGCTTTAAAGATCAAATTATTAGGATCATGGCCATTGAACACCGATATTTCTATACAGACACCCTTGAGCAACGAATGTTGGTCATTAAAAACTTGCTTCTTCGACGTGTGAGATGAAGATGGAGTGTTGCCACTAGAAGACTCCCACTGAGGATAGTGATGAACAAGCATAGTTTCTTTGAGCTGTTGCATTTGGTACACCTGAAGACATATTTGATTTATAGAATCTACTGCTTGGATGTGAATCTCCTCAAGGTTGGTATCCACCTGCTGTTGGAAGGAGCTCAATTCTTTTGAGAGTTCTTGCACCCTTGACGTGAATCGGCAAGTGTACCGAATCGCGCAAGTAATACAATGATAAGTCAAGTTCGTATCCACAGAGAGTGTGTCCAAATCAATTAAACTATCCTTTTAAGATTAAATATTTCAAGATGTTTTTGACACGAATGTCAGGATTGTGTGGGAATTTGATTTGTAAAATAAAAAGACGTGTTTTTGTTCTTTTTGAAATATAAAGAATCCAATAAAATAAGGGTTTGAATATATGAGAAAATTGCTGCAGTTAGAGAACACTCACCAATGATCCCCACCTTTTACTCTGGATTAAGTTAATTATTAATATATAAATCGTGAAATTAGATAATTATCAGATAAAGGTATCAATAGTTAATTCTCAATCCCTTGAGGAATTAACCCTTTGATCTCATATAGAACCCTAATTCCTTGAGGTGCCCTATATGAGATCAAGCATAAAGATCGATAATTAAAACATCTACAATATGAATCATGTCTATGTCTAGATCATGTTCATACCGTCGTTCTATCCCCTTTCTGGATTAAAGACCTCAGATCCCTCTTGTTGGCCCTAATCCTCAGATTTATTATTACTTACTAGATTGATTGGATCTAATAATAACAATAACAATACGATCAGAATAGAACGAAATTCGAAGGATAAATATATCAATAAAAACTCAATCCATTGTATCAGGGGTTCACAAGGGTTCGTGACCCTAACTACAGCAAAGAAAGTTCTAGCCAACCATTATCATGGCTAAAATCCAATATTCAAATGAAAACATAAAATAGAAGAGAAGGAGATGAAGAAGAAGATCCGTGGAAGAATCCTCCTGAGCGCAGCCGTCAACCTCCTTCTGAATTGTGTGGAATGGTGTAGCCTCCTTCTGAATGTGTGGAGGGGACCCCTTTAAATAGCAGCCAATTAGGGTTTCCGCTCAAATTACGAAAATATCCTTCTAATGAAAACATAACGTTAAAATTAAATTACACTTATTACAGAAACGGAAGAATTAAATTACACTTTATTACAAAAACGTATAACGGAAATATTAAATTAAATCAGATTTGAATTCAGATTTTGAATTCAAATTCTGATTTCAATAGTGGTGCGATCCTCTGGCGCCTTGTTCGATCTCTCGCGCGGTCTTCCCTTCTTTGTTTTTCAAATTTTGAATTTCTTCACCTCTTAACCTATAAAAATATAGAAAAATCAGTGAAAGTGTGTCTGAACATGGATTGTTAATAATTCATTAAAAATAATAACCTTTATTACTGAATTACTGTCAAATCCTTATTCTTTTTACTCTGAAATATCTATATGATGAAGGCATATCAAACAATTCCCAGATTTAGATATTGCTGTCCCCAGCAATAAATAAGATCAAACATTAGGCAGCAATGATAAGACCTGTGAGAAGAATGTATGTCACTAATGCATTTTCCTACATTGAAGAGATTCAAAGTCATAATGCTATGCATGAATGAATTCAAAGTTGAGAATTTCAGTAATCAATTTCTTGCATAAGGAATTAGAATCTAGCTTGATCACTCCTTACGAAGATAATCACTGCACTTTTCACTCTTGTATATTGGGTTTAAACTCTCATTCCATCAGTGCAATAAGACTACCATAGGCTTGATCCTATTCTCAAGTTCCCAAGAATGAGGAATATGTAACACATGCATAATTAGATCTAAAGGTCTTTGCAAGGTTGTAACTTGGCTTAGGCTAAGGTATGAATATTTGGGCAAGTGACTAATTTTTACTGTATATGAGATTGAAACACAACTAGTTGTTCACGCTCAAACACAATTACTCTTTTCCTTTCTATTCATACTCTCCCTTCTCTTTGTTGTCTTCTTTTCTTGACCTTTTCATGCTTTTTCCGTTGCTATGCAACTTTTCATTTTGTTTTTTTTTTCTCTATGGTCTCAGCTTTTGTTTTTGCCATCACTTTAACTTCTGTGAACTTTTTCCTTGAATTTTCTATAATCAGTGCTTCAATCTCATTCAAGGTATGTCAAAAATAAGTCAAGTGTCTTATGGTTGAAAACAATACGCTAAGGCTCAAAGGGGCTAGCAAATGGGAATTTTTTTTTTTTTTTTTTTAGGACAGTTATTTGGCCAAGTAGTTAACAAGAAAGAATTGCCTTTATCATTTCAGATCATGCATGCATTACAGAGAAACAGATCAAGTTCTAGAGTATTATCACAGTGAGGTCTCTCTACAAAGAAAATTTACTGTATAGGCTCAAACCTCACGGCTGTGCAATCAAACTAGAATCTAAATTCCCTTTATCATCACATATCAACTGTAACTCTCAACAAAGAATTCAATCAAACGAGCAATAATAAGTCTTATTCTTCAATGCATTACTCATACATTTATTCATTATGACTTCTCACACAGTATCTTATATGCTCTCTAAGATTTAATCATCTTATTGCGTGAGTAGCTAACATAGATAACACAAATCCAGGTATGTTGGTCAGAGAATATCAAAACAGAAATAACAAAAGAAATTAAGACAGATAGGTTTAGAAATCTCCCTTGATTCAGAAATTTTTTTCCCTGTTCTACGCTTGAAGCGTAGACCCTCTGCCTCTGACCTTCCGAATTCCAATCCCACGCTTCAAGCGTAGGGTTCTACGCTTGAAGCGTAGGACTACTGACCTCTTAAATTTCCTACGCTTGGAGCGCTCAGCCTCTGTTTACTCACCTTTTCTACGCTCGAAGCGTAGGGTTCTACGCTTGGAGCGTAGACCCACTGTTCCTTTTAATCTGCTCTATGCTTCAAGCGTAGACTCACTGGATTTTTCTCTTTTCAATTTTTTTTTAATGATATAGCACACAAAATAACTATAAAAATACTAAGAAAATGAAAAGAGTTAGGATATCTCCCCTGATAGAAGAATTGCAGTTCTAAGGCACAAGCCCACCATTCCCAGATTTAGAGCATTGCTGTCCTCAGCAATAATTAAACCACAAGAAGGGAAACCTGCACAATGGAACAAACAGTGGCATATAGAAGAGACTATAATGCGCACATTAAAACATCAGAGAAAAATATACTAACTAAAATACAAAACAGAAAAATAAACTAATGTACAAAAATCTCCGTCAGCAAGGAGATAAAGTCAAACCTCCATGTCATCCCACTTAGCAGCGTGGGATGACTCAACAAATGGAGGATCTGGTGGTATTGGCTGCCTTGGTGTTTGGAGCCACCATTCCCAGATTTGGCCCAAACCATGGAGCCATGTTAGAAACTCTTTGAAGCTTTGATTCTTCTGAGAGATAGAATCTCTATGTCTCTTGTCAAACTTTAGCTTCTGGTGTCTCTTCCAATTCTTATTAAAGAGTTTGATCACCTCCTTTCTCACTACCTTCTTCATTGTAGGATGACTCCTCCCTTGGGGTTTCTTCTCATGTTTGCCATCATCCTCATTTAGAATTTTATTGGTATGAGCAGAGGGATCTTTGTCTTTCAATTTAGTCTTTTCTTCCTTCAGTGCTTCAGTCACTACCTTGTTACACAAGAAGATATCTCTTAAAGTTTTAGGAGACTCCTTCAACTCCACCTTCGTGGCACCATTTTCATCATCTGCTCTTCTAGAAACTTCAACCGCTACACTTTGCTTTTCCTTTAAAATTTCCAGACTAAAACAATCATCTTCGTGAGAAGACTGTTTTAAAGAATCAAAGACATTGATGGTAACGGTCTCATCATTCATCCTTAGTTCAAGCTTCCCGTTTTCAACATTAATCATTGCACGGGCTGTGGCTAGGAAAGGTCTACCCAATATGAGAGGCATTTCATTTTCTACCTCCATATCAAGCACAATAAAATCAGCCGGAAAGATGAACTTGTCAATTTTTACAAGGACATCTTCGACTATACCACTTGGCTTCCTTAAGGATCTATCAGCAAGTTGTAAAGATGCTTGAGTAGGCTTCAACTCGGTAATCCCCAAGGAATTGTAAACAGAAAGAGGCATCAGATTAATGCTAGCCCCAAGATCACACAATGCCCGACTGATTTTTGTGTTCCCAATTTCAATAGGGATATTGAAGCTCCCTGGATCATTACGCTTAGGCGGGACCTTCCTGGTAATAATAGCACTACACTCCTCAGTAAGTGCAACTGTTTGACACTCTTGTAGCTTATGCTTCCTGGAAAGGAGATCTTTCATGAATTTTGCATAGTTTGGCATATTAGCCAATGCTTCAGCAAACGGGATGTTCAAATGCAATTTATTGAAAAGATCAAGAAATCTGTCATAACTTTTTGCTT